>CM076578.1:1981381387-1981414808 GCA_034641835.2 Pinus albicaulis
GAATCTTGGGGTTCTTGGCCGCGGTCGCAGAAGGAACAGAGGCTTCTGGGACTGCGGACTCAGGGAATGTGACATTAACCATGGGCTTGAGATGAAGCAATTCAGGACAGGTATGGGAGGCGTGACTGACAACATCACATAAAGAACACTGGATGGTATGCTTTGGAGGCTGAGGAGAAGCAGGGTTTGTCGGGGCAGCCTTGTCCTTTGATGCCCCCTTGTGAGCTTTTCCCTTCTTACCCAAAGCAGTCGCAACAGGAGGTGGTTCCTGTTGAGGTGACTGAGGCACTGATGCAGCGGGAGAAGTCATGGGGACCGGTTGAACTGGGGTCAAAGAAATATAAGGTTTGGGTTGACTAGGCAAGGTGGGGGCTGGAGGATTAAGGTACCAAACGGGAATCCAAAGGGTCAAGTTAGGAAGAGAGAGGGTGGCCATGACCGATACTGTGTACACTCCTGGTGGGGGAGCTAGGAACAATATTTGACTAGAGGGGTAATGGCCAGGTGGGACGGCTCCTAAATGGCTAAGGCTTGGAGGAACCATGCCAGGAGGATAAAGAGGCTCATGACTACCAATTGCAGGTGAAGGGCTAGGAGTAGGTTGCGGAGGGCAAGGTTGCTGACTAGCCGAAGCAGGTTGCTTGAGAGCAGCCCGAGACGATTGCATCATACAAACATTCGATGAGCTGGGGTCAGAGATAGGAGGAGGAGGAAGACCAGGGAAGGTTATGAGCAAAGAGGAGTCTTTGTAGATGCCAGGAGAGACACTGGTCAAGGAATCGACGGTTTTCTTGTCGGCTACAGAAGAGATGGTCGTCTCAGGTTAGGTCTGATATTTTGGCTCATGATATGTCAACTGGTCAATGGTGAATATCTTTCCATTATGAGGGAAAGACATCTTGTGGAAAACCGCGGATGGGACAGCAGACATATCATAGGTGTAGCTTCGCCCCAATAGAATGTTGTAGTATAGCGGGGCATTGATGACTTCGACGTCAACGCAAACAGTCTTACCGGCAAGGGTGATAGGACAAGTACGGAAGAGGCTAATGGGCTGGGAGGTGTGGCCGTCCCACACTCGAAGGGTGATCGTGGAAGGGGCCAGCTCAGGGGATCCGAGTTGCTTCCAAACCGAAGAGGAAATCACATAGGTGGATGCCCCCTCATCAATTATACACCGTGAAATGTTGGCGTTTCGGATTTTGACTGGGATTTGGAAGGCGACGGAAGCAGGAAGAGGGGGATGGTCCGATTGAGTGGCATTGAAAACAATCATTTGGTCATCAGCAGGATCTACAGCGCCCACGAAAGATAGTAGAGCCTTCTTTTGAGAAGGGCACGACTGGAGGAGTTCCAGTGTGGAAATGGCAGCAGGGGATTGCGCCAAATCATCTACTATACTATACGAATGAGCACCTCGACCGAAAGCAACGTTTCGATGTAGGGGTCCCTTAGGAATCTTGGTATGAACCTCAAATTTGGGTTGAGGGATATGTAAGGGGCCACTGGATGTCGAAAGAGGCTCTGTTGAACTTGAAGGAGGAGGCGCGGGGGCAGACTGAGCAGGAGGATTGGGGTACTGGCAAGACCGAGTTTGAAGGTGAAGGTCGATGGTCGGGGAAGGATCAGAGTGCATCATAAGGATCTGGTAATCAGAGGAACCAGAAAGGGAAGGGGGAGTGGCGACCTGGCTGTCAGGTGGTTGGGTAGCCATGAATCCTTGCTGAGGGAAAGGATAAGTAAACACAGCTGGTTGGGTAGTGGCCACATTAGGAGGAGCATGAGGGGAGGCATGTTGTCCGTGCAATGTGGCTTGAGACTCCCACATCTGCCGCATCTGGGGTAAGAGGGGACAATCGTGGTTGTAATGATCATAAACACCGCAACACGAACAAGGCTTATTTGTGCGAAGCGGCCTGTCCGGCTTGGGCTGAGTGCCCTGTTGCTGGTTGGAAGTGTTAGGGTCCACACTAGGATTGGGTCCACGGGTACCAGGGGCAGATTGGTTTTGATTGCCTCTCCGCCTTCTTTGAGAAGAAGGGGGATTAGTCGCACCCTGCTGTGCAAATACTTGCCCTGGAGGGGGCTGTAAGTGCTGTTGCGGGTTTGGAGGAGGCAAGGGAGATGGAAGTGCATATGTTGGAGGAGCGGCCGCACCAGGCTGTGGATAAGGGTAATGGTGGGGTTGGGCAACATTGAGGTAAGCAGGAGGTTGGGCAAAAGGAGGAGGCATGCCGTATCCTGGATACATGCTACCGGGAGGGGGAAGAGTGCTAGAGGTGCTGGCCCCTCCCTGAGGGAGACCATAGCCCATAGGAGGTTGAGCGTATGGATGGGAAAGGGCTCCAACGATACCATCGGCGGAATGAGATGCCCCCGGGGCATTAGCGCCGCCGGCCTGGGGAGGTCAGGAAGAACGGTATAAACATAACCAGATTGAGCGTAGATTAGGTCATATTTCAAGGCTATTTGGAGGGCGGCTTCTTCAGTTTGAGGAAAGTGAGAGGCGACATCTTTGCCGATAGGAGCTAAGAGGGTGCGAAGGAACCAGTCCATGTAAACCCGATCTTCGAAGGGGGGGCTCGACATAAGCTCCGTCTTCATCGCCATTCCTGAACATGGGCGGAAAGGCGGGTTGAAGAGGTTTTGCTTGAATGAATTCAAGAGCTCCGTGCCAGTATCGTATCGGAGAGGGAGCTGGAAATAAGATAAAAAAGCTTGGGCAAGGGTCGCAAAGGTGGTATGGGAAGAGGTGGCTTGGTCAACATACCATTTAGAAGCTTCGCCGGTAAGCGTGCGTTGGAACAAACGAAGACGAATGGAGTCATCGGTAATGGAATTAGAGGAACACCACATGTGGAAAGATCGGACATGATTGGTTGGATCTTCTCCAGCAAGGCCTTCGAACTTAGGGATGTCGGAGGGGAGCTTGGTTGGCATAGCAGGCCAACCAACATTGTGGCGGATAGGGTCATTAATCAACTGATTGAAATCGGGGAGGCTGAGGCCTGCAATGTACGACAGCAAGGGTATGGCCGAGGTAGTTCCTATGGCGGTTCCGCTAGTAGTGATTTCGACATTAGGGCCTGGAGCACCGCTAACGTTAGGCCCTGGACCAGACATGGTGAAGGTGACAGGGGGAGAACCAGGAGGAGAAGGAGAACCCAATGAATCAGAAGAGGAGTCGGAGTGTGGACTCGGAGGGGGACTGGCTCGACGACGGAGGGACGGAGCAGGTCGATCGACCGGAAACTGAGGGTGAAGGCCAAGAAGTCTCCGGGAAAGGCACCTTAGGGGTGCAATGATGACGGGAAGAAGGAAACCGACAAGGGAAAAAAGGGGCAGAATCAAGTGAGGTTAAGGGAAGAAAAGGTGCAGTGACAATTGATTTTAGAGTCTTTGCTAGGTGGTGTTAACCAGGCGCTTCTTCACTTAGGGTCAGTGTGTGGCGTGCGTTAATTTTAATTTTTAAACCCTTTCCGTTTTGAGAGCAAGAAAAAAGTGTGCTGCGTAACTGAAAATAAATCTGCAGAGAACAGTATATAATGCTGAAAAAATAGAAAATTAACAGCTACTTGTGCATCTATCTAACCCAAGAAGGTGGGTCTCTCAAAACTAATGTTAAAAAAAGAAAAAGAAAAAAAAAGGGCAAAAATCTAGTCAAAACACACTTAAAAAGAGGCCAATAGATCTAGGGTCAAAAGGGACAGGGATCTAAAGGGTAAAGCTGCTGAAAAGAGGTGCAGATCACAGCCAAGAGACAGAGGCAAGGTGGTTGGAAAAAAGGGAAGAAATCAGCAAAAAGCGGAAAGGACAGGGAGGAGGTCCTAAAGAGAGGTCCAAACAAAACGACAAGAGGTGATTTGAAAGGAAGGAAGGCTGATTTAAAGGGATCTGAGGAGGAGGTTCCAGATCTGAAAAAAGGAAGGCTGAAACTCTGAAAAATAGACGGCTGAAACAGCTAAAACTCTTCCACAAAAAGTGGAGGGTACTAAAGCCCTAGGGGGCTAGGTTCCCACTTAGATGAGTAGAAACAGATCAGAACTTGGTCAAAGCGGGCTGAGACAGAGGCTGGAAAACCCTGACATAAGCTTAAGCAAAACCCAGAAAAATTGCAGAAAAACCACTGAAAAATTGGCAGGTCGCAGGTTCTGACCTGTTTTCAGTGCAGGTCGTAGAAAAGAGGCTGGAAAGTGCGACCTAGAGGTCCAGGTCGCAAGTTATGGGCCAAAAAGTGCGACCCCCCGTTCCGGGTGTCTCGGCGGCAGATTTTCAGAAAAGTTGTCGTCTCAATTGCGGTTGGTGTCACTTACCTACGCAATAGGGCCAGAAACACACGGAAGTTAGAAATTTTAATGTTTTAGGGTTTTATGTGAGAAAAACAACATAAAAATAGGGAAAATAAACAGCTGAAAAGAAACCCTAGGGTCTGAAGTAGCTGGATATGCAGGAATATGAAAACCGACAGCGGTCGTAATTTAAAACCCGTGTGGAGTCGCCATTTGTTAGTATGAATCCTTTGTCGAAGTGTACGAAAAAGGACCACTTTAGCTACGCATAACTAATAGCCCTAACAAAAAAAGTGGCTGCCAATATCTTCAGATCTGCAGTTAGTTGATCAAGAAAAGAGCTGCAAAAAACCAGATCTATGCATAGAAAGACATTAAGCAGTAAAAAGAAGGGTTTGCTCCATATATCCAATAGACAAGACAAGAAAAAATTTTGAAAGAATTTTTTGTATTAAGGGCACCTGGGAGGAAAACAAGAAGATGTTTCCAATTCTCCTCAATGGGATGGGTTCTTGGAAGTCCTCAACACTTTAGATCTAGAATCTCTCTCTCTTGTTGGCGTAGAAAACCCAGACAAAGATAGAACTCAAAGGGAGCTCACACAGCAAATAATGTAGAAAAATGTGACCAAGTGTATAGATCCAGAGTGATCTAATAGGCAACAAAAGGTGAAGAATGGTAGGAAAACCCTCCTATTTATAACAAAATATTGGGTCATTCTAGATCTTGGTGCATGGGTTAACCAGATCTAGATCCACTTTTTATGGAATATTTTATTATATTTGTTGGAGGGAAAAGGTATCTGACTTGGGTCAAATCCCTTAATTTGTCAAAAATAAATAAATAAATGATTTATTTATCTTTTTAAGGAAGCGGTTAGAAGATAATCAAATAAATAATGATTTATTTAATTATTTAAGGAAGTGTTTGAAAGATAATTAAATAAATAATGATTTATTTAATTATTTGTGGGTGATTTGGTCATATTTAACAAGGAATATTATCTAAATAAGGTTTAAATAATTATTCCTAGAAAATAATAAGATAAATAAAGGTTTATCTAATTAATTTCTTTGATTTTGGGTTAAACATGACTGTGAATAATAATTAAATTATGGTTTAATTAATTATTCCATGAGGAAAATCAAACAAATATAGGTTTGTTTAATATTTCCTTTTGGGGTTTCCTGTTTAGACCATAAACAACCTAATAAATGTGGTTTATTAAGTTATTTTACATAGTGAAAGCAATTTTACTTAGGTTAAAATTGGTCTTACATGGTGTACTTGGGTCCATCTAATGATAATAGGTTAGATGACCAAAAAATGGTGTAACAGTGGGCCCGAGGTCAATCGGAATCGGAGGTAAAAGGAGAGCGGAGTGCAACATATGTGAAACGCTGATGTTGATTGAGCGATGGATTGTGAGCCGTTGGATCGACGTGGGTAGATTGACAGTGCAAGATTAATTGGGAGTTAGCTGTTGGGAGGGATCAATCGGAGGAGAGGAATTAAAAGTGCCGATTAGATATGGGTCGTCCAATCATTGATTAGATCAACGACCAACATATCATCGGGTGGGGCCAATACAATCGCATTGGAGTGGATAACAAATATGGTGCAATGTGATCGGAATGGGAGGTGCGATCGGAGGGGAAGGTTTGTGATTGTGATGGGAAGCGGCGGGGTTTTATAATATAACACTTCGAAATTTATTATAAAGTTCCAAAGCATGGAGGGGAAGTGGTTTGGAAGGGCGGGGACTTTATATAAAACTCTTATTATAAAGTTCTATGGCAATGGTGGGGAAGTGGTTTATGAAATAAATCGCACATGTATTAAAATGATTTATAATGCGATTTTGTAAATCAGAAGGGGAAAATGGGTTTTTATAAGGAAAATATTAAAACTTTAAACATAAAATTTGAAGGGAAAAAATGGGAAATAGGGATCATTTGAAGATATAGGGAATTTTACTTCACTTAAGCATAAATTTCAATCTAGAAGTCAGTTTTAAAAGTGTAATATACCGTTGGAAAGCTCTTTCCGGGCTCTTTCTGATGGATCTACTTGGAAGATGATTTGGTGCTAAGCATGCTGTGAAAAAATTCTCTGAGGGCAGGATGATGAATTTCTGGAGATGGCAGCTTCTGAATTGTGACTTATTACATATGATGATATAAAATTACATAATGAATGATAATAAAGGAAAAATATCATGTTTTCACCTCAAAACATGTTTTGAGGTGAAAATTACATCGAACTGAATAAAATATATCTTTTATCTTCCAGGTGTTGTGACTTTGAATTTATTGACTTCCTCATGACCTTGTTGATATTTATTGACATTTGACTCATTAATTTGACCATGGTGAGACCCTAGAAGCTAATGAGATGCATCCTATGACCTAATGACATGATTTTGAAAGTGAAAGTAACTTATGACCCAAGACCATAGAAAGGAAAATCAGCAAGTACCTCATGAGGGAAAACTGATAAAAAATTACTACCATCAATGAATCCATCACCTAGCGGAATGGTGAAATTTATTCGGTATGAAAATCCTAATATGAAAATGCGAAAGAGCAGTTTTGATCATTGATGGAAGTATGACTAGACTGAAACTAACACATATCATATCATTCATGTCTAAATGATTGTATTCTATATAGAGGAGAATATGTGGACAAAGAGATATGTCCGAAATGTGGGCATGACAGGTATGATAAATAAAAAAGAAGGGTAAATCATGCGGTCCTCCTTTTAAGATATTGAGGCACATGCCTATAATCCCAAGGATTCAAAGGCTCTTTTGTTGCAAAGAATTAGTTATGTTGTAGGGATGTCATGCCTCACACAGAAGTGAGTTGGGAGTTATGTGAATCCCAATTGATTCAATAGCCATGAAGCATATAGAGGCTACATGGCCCGAAAAATTTAAGGATGAAGTATGAAGTCTATGACTTAGCATAGCCATGGATGGAATCAACCCATAATCCCTCCAAAACACCAAATATTATGTTTGGCCTGTAGTAGTGATCAATAATAATATCCCTGCATGGTTTTCCGTGAAGAATGAACATCTTATGTTGGCTCTCATAGTCCCTGGTAGAAGACAAGTGAAGAATATGATGTTTACTTACAACCACTGGTAGATGAATTGAAGGAATTATGGGATGAGATAAATGTATACGATGTATCAAGACCCATGGAAGTAGAGAGGAGTTTTACGTTGTACGGCATATGTGCCTACACGACACATGATTATCCAAGCTTAGGAGTTTTCTCTGGTAAATTACATGTTTATTGATTTGTTTATATACGTAAAAATATTCTTTCGCATATTAGTTATTTAATTTGTTGTAATTGTTCTGATCTTCATGATATTCTTTAACATTCCATGCATAAATTATATACAATAATCTCGCAGGTCTTGTAACAAAAGGGTATTTTGGATGTAAATGTTGTGGACCTTCTCTGAAAGCTAGATGGTCCAAGGACCTACGAAAGCTAGTGTATGATTGCTCCAGGCTATTCCTCCCAGAAGAACACTCTTACAGAAGAGCAGCATCCGCTTTCAATGGTAAATGAGAGAGAACCCAAAGGCCTCCAATAACGACACCAGCGGAATGGCTTAGAGCATATGAGATAGAGAAGAAGAAGGAGTTCATAGAAATTTTCGATTCAAATGGGGAGCCTATGTTCAATGATCCAGAATTATTCGACACCTATGTTGAGAAATTGCCCATTGGGATGAAGAGAAAATCTATATTTTATAACCTCCCAAATTGGGAGCATCTTAAGATTACCCACTTATTAGATACCATACATATATTTAAAAATGTTTCATCTTCTTTATGGAGGCACATATAATAAAAAAAAAGTGACACATTCACTGTTAGGAAAGATATTATTACTTAAAAAACTAAAAAGAAACATTAGCCAAGACGATTAGAAAGTATAGGATCAGAGGCAGGCACTGGTCCCTCTAATTCATGGTATTTCAAAGAAGATGATGTCCCATGGATTTTACAAAAAGATGTTCTTTCTTTAGCAAAGGAAGTTATAATGGGTGTGAGGGTGACATCTTCATACGGGTCTTCACTATGGCGTTGCTTCACCATGGATGACCATTTGTCGGGGTTGAAATCCCATGACCATTTGAATCTTCTAAGAGTACGTATGATGTCAAAAACATGATTTTTTTTTTATATTAATAAATTTTATCCCATGCAGGGATCATAAAACATAACTAATTTTTTATATTATTGCACATGTTTATAAATTTCCTGTGTCATTATCCTTTTTTCGTGCATGGGTGTGTTAAACACGAATTCCTTAAAGACCTAGGATGTGCCATATCTAAATTATTTGCATTTGTACGTTGGATCACGTCAAAGTAGATTCATGTGGCTATCATTCCATGGTGGCATCAAGAGATAGTTGAGATTGTTTGTATGTTTGAGAAGGAACTGCTGACGAGTTTCATGGAATTGCAGGTTCATCTTCTAATCCACCTAGTAGATGAGGTTGAATTAGTTGGGGTAGTTTCTTGTCGTTGGATGTTCTTCTTAGAGAGGTACATGAATAAATTGAAAGGTTTTTTTCGACAAAGGGAAAAACCCGAGGGGTATATGGAAGAGGGGTACCTATCATATGAGTCTTTCTATTATGCAGTGAGTATATCAAGCAGATCGAAAAAAACTAGGTTTGATGATTTGGGACGATGAAAGGGATGAAGACAAAAGAGAAGGGGAGTTGCTCCAAAAGAATGGAAAAAAATGCTTGATAAAGAGTAAGCGACTTATAATTTTTCAAATTTACACAAAGTAAATATTCATGTTGAACTTCGATATACTGTATATTTTGATCTCTATGTACTATACAATGTCTGATTGATTTCATCAACGAATGCAGAAATTGACGCATTGTACGAAAAAAAGGGATGAAATGGGATAGTGACAGGAAAGAATTCAGACAATTGAATGGGAGATGTGTGCCTTATCCCGATAATTTAAAAGAAAATATTCCAAAAATATGCCCCAATAGTTAGGTTGCTGACCAAGTCAGAGAGAAATACAGTGCAACCGGTCGTTACTCGCGTGCTGAAGAGGATGCGCTAAATGTAGGGATTGGGTGTAGAAACTCGGTAATAATATATTTAATTTATATGTACATTTGAAACTTAATAATGCGCCTTTCAAATTTAATTACATCTATATTTCATATTTTAATTGTTGGGTTATTATAAGACACATGACACTATGATTTTTTAACTTTTTTATTGGTGCATTTGTTCCCATCTATGTGGGCATATGGACACCATTTTCACACAGAAAATGCCAATGATGGACACATCACACAAGAGTGTGGAGTGGAAGTCAAGTTTGATCAATCTAGTCGATCTAGCCACCATGATGAAAACCTAGTACGAGGGACGCTAGGTTACGTCGGAAAGATACAAGAGATCATTGAAGTGGATTTCTCTTCTTTCCAATGTGTTATTTTTAGGTGCAAGTGGTAGGACACATTTGATCAGAATAATGTAAAGGAATATTATGATAGTAGGCTGATATGTATCAACTCTAGAAAGATGTGGGATGAAGCTAAGGAGCCCTATGTTTTCCACAAACATTGCAACCAGGTGTTTTTTTACCCAGATGTGTTGGATAGGGATTGGTGGTTCGTATTGAGACATGACCCTAGACCAAAACATATTTTTGAGAACAATAGTGTTATCATGCCATGTGGGATGGAAGATAATGAGGGTGATCATGAGAACCGAGAGTGATATGGTACATGTGTTATTTCATCAATATTTATACTTTTTAAGATAGGTTTTTATAAAGAAGAGGAATTAACTACCTTATAACTTATAAGACTCTTTTTTTCGAAACATTATAATATGTATTTTGAATTAATTGGTAATTTGCATTGTATTAATGTTAAAATCAATATTCCACTTGATAATTTGCAATTATGTTGATCTCAAAAATAACGACGTACTGTATAAAGTTATGTAAAATCATAATATTTTACGTACAATTAGAATTAGAATTAGAATTAGAATTTTACAATTTCACATACAATTACAAATATAATTACAATTACAATTTTAGAATTTTACACACAATTACAATTTTACAATTACAATCATTTCACAGTAATACAATTAAAATTTTACAAATATTTTACATACAATTAGAATTAGAATTACAATTACAATTTTACAATTTCACGTACAATTACAATTAAAATTAAAATTAAAATTACAATTAAAATTACAATTACAATTACAATTACAATTTTAGAATTTTACATACAATTATAGTTATAATTTTAGAATTTTACATAAAATTTACAATTACAATTACAATTTTACAATTTTACATATATACCATTACAATTACAATTTTAGAATTTTGCATACAATTACAATTTTAGAATTTTACATACAATTTTACAATTTTATATGTTTACAATTACAATTACAATTTTACAATTTTACATATATACCATTACAATTACAATTTTAGAATTTTACATACAATTACAATTTTAGAATTTTACATAAAATTAGAATTAGAATTAGAATTTTACAATTTTACATATATACAATTACAATTAAAATTTTACAAATATTTTACATACAATTACAATTAAAATTACAATTACAAATACAATTACAATTTTAGAATTTTACATACAATTAGAATTAGAATTACAATTTTACAGTTTTGCATATATACAATTACAATTAAAATTACAATTACAATCATTTCACAATAAAGTAAATATTACAATTACAATTAAAATTTTACAAATATTTTAGATACAATTACAAATAAAATTACAATTACAAATACAATTACAATTTTAGAATTTTACATACAATTACAATTACAATTACAATTTTACAATTTTACATATATACAATTACAATTAAAATTACAATTACAATGACTTCACAATAAATTAAATATTACAATTACAATTACTATTAAAATTTTATAAATATTTTACATACAATTATAAATACAAATACAAATACAATTTTACAATTTTACATACAATTAAATTAAAATGACAATTACAATCACGACATAATATTTAATAAATATCATGATCATTTAATATTAAATTAAATAAACATCACGATCATGATAACCATTGTACAAACATCATATTCGACTAAAAAAAACATTCAAATTCGCTAACATCATCTAATCATCGTGATCATGATCATTTAACAAAACATAATTAGCATTGTATAACATCATCACAACAGAAACATCAAATATACATCACATGTCAAATAACTACTATCACATACACATCTATCTACAAGCTTCACATTAAATGAACATATCTAACATGACCTAACAATATACACATCATGATGATCACCAACATGTAAATTAAGTACAACTACAACATGAGCATAAAATACATGGACCGTATATATATATATATATATAGAGTAAAAAATATACAACTGTAATATAAATGTCAAATATCAGGTGGTGGTACATCATCAATAGTAGTACTAGTCGAGGTCTGCTCAGTCAATGGTGTAGCCTCGACAAGCTAAGATAGACGCTGATCATCATGGACATGCTGATCTGGTACTGGTGCCTCATGCTGATCAGGATCAACTGTCGGCTGCTCATCGTGATGAATTGACATGGTCGATGGTCCAGCCTGCTCATGATCATGAGTACTGTTGGATACTGCAGGCTGTTGACTTGATGTGGCTGATAGTCGAGCCTGCTCTCCATCATGATTGCTGGTCGATGCTGCAGGTTTCTTATCTGGCATGGCGCGAGGTGAACGATGATCACTCCCCTGATTGTGATCATCAGATGATGCGTCACTACTCACGGATTGTCGACGTACTGCGTCTCGACCATTCATATAATAATGAAGGGCCCTCATCAACCGCATAAATAAGCTTGTAGTTCCTATGAAATGCCGCATCAGGCTGAACATGTCATGCGACATGCCTCTCCACATTTGTACCAGCCTAGCATCGGCCTGTATATCTCTCATAGTGGCGGGCCTAAATCCAACCTCCACAAACAATGCATAGAGTTGGTCATCCAACTACATCATCAATCTACTGTCAAGCCTACGCCTAGCAAAAGGCAGTACCAATGCACCATGAGGACCAGGTCTGTTTGCATCGGCCTCATGATCCTTGTCATCTTCCATATCCTGATCGTCATCAGTATCCACACCTAGATCATTTGGTGGTGCTGGCATCTCATCGCCATCAAATGACCCAATCTCTGCAATATATATATATATATATATATATATATATATATATATATATAGATATATAGATAAGTACACAACAATAATTAGACAATTTCATTAAACAATTTAATAAAAAGAAGTTAAAGAACATGTTAGAATAAATTTAAACCTCTATCATCCGGTGGCTCATCAACTGTGAAGAGGATGTTGGCACACCCTCGCCAATCAAAACTAGCATAAGGACAGGGGACAATAACGAAGGGATGCTCATCAACACTGGCTAGCAACTCCAGTGCATCATACGATATCCTCGTGAAAAACTCAAACTCGCCCTCTTTTGGGCATCATCTGTCCCCACATGTGCATCCATCTATGAAACATCGGCCTACGAGGCTGCCGAAAAAAAGTAGGCCTCGTCTCTGGAAACCTCTCAAAAAATAAACAAAATATCTCTGAAGAAAAATGGAAGTTCACCCTCCCTTGTGCATGAGCACGACATCTATCTAAAGATGTACAAAACTGCCGCAAAAAAATGGAAGACCACCTCACAAGTAATGGTTCCTGTACTAAAGAATCAATATAAAGTAGAAGCATGAAACTTATGCTTTGTCCATCGCTGGTGTTGTGTGAAATGGTGGAAATCGGTAGTGAGAGGCACCTCAAATCCTCTCTACCAAATGAAACAATACGTAACTGACCTTCGGATACCTGAAAATATGAAGGAGACATTATATCTGCACTAATGTATCTCTGGGAGTACACCAATTGATTCCCTGTTGCATAGCCAACTGGGACCTCTGGGAATGAGGGAAAATCCACCCCTCTCCTCGATAGGCTAGTGATGAAATATATTTCCTCCTCAGTGGGCGTGTACCACTGGTTAGGACCAACCCGTAAAGCCTGTAGGTGGGCATTCCACCTACGGATAAGTTGTCGCAAAAACACACCATGGCCCTTTAGGGATGTAGCCTCCTCAAAGAACTTGAGGAGGCCTACCTTCCTTAGGAGCCCCTAGTTAGCTATTGTAATAGGGTGAGGGTACACATCTCTCTCCCTCTCTCGTGCCTCCCACAGGCGAACTATGTGATACTAGTCCGCCTATTGTTGTTGTTGCTCCCTTTCTTCTCTCCTTTCACGTCGTTGAATGATTAGCATATTAAATACAATTTTTTATTAAATGAGACATGTATTTAGGAATATACATATATAAATTTTTCTGAAAAAAAAAATAGTCAGTGTGCCACAAAAAATAGGCATGCACCAGTAATGGCGTGTCTTTTTTTTGTCGTGCACTAGAGGCGGTGCACCAGAAAATTTTCAGTGACCAAAGGTGGTGCACCTGTAAATTTTCAGTGCACCACCCTCTTGGCATTGTTCCAAGGTCAATGGTGTGGTGGTATAATAGACTGCACCGTTGACTATGGACCAGTGTCGGGAGGGCGGTGTGGTGACCAAACTATACGCCCAGGGGTATATAGTTTAGGAAGTGAACTGCCCTCCTAACATCACTACATAGTCAACGGTGTGGTCGTTTACCAGGTCACACCATTGACCATGTCAAATTGCCAGAATGTGGTGTGCTGAAAAAATTACCTGCCCCGAGACAGATATTTCGATCAACACACTGCATTATCGCTATTCGACAGGGTCAACAGTGTGACCGGGTAACCAATCACACCACACTTTTTTAAAATTTTAAAAAATCAGGGTGCGCCATTTCGGTACCACTCCGAAACTGGTGTGGATACCATTAGCACTGGCTGCTGTGTGGCCTGTAAATTTATAGGCAGCACCGGGAACTGGTGCGAGTCGAACGGCTCGAGCGCACCGCGCGAGAATATATATATATTTATTTTAAATATGGTGAATTTTAAGCTATTTTAAAAAACTAATCCAATAAAAGGTTTAATTATGGAAAAAAAGGAAAAAACCTGTACATTTGGCCATTGAGGAGGCATATTGGCTATAGAATTTGTAAAACTAAAATTTCCCACCATTTTGAAAAATTCAAAATGGAGATGGTAGGCAATGGACAACAGTAGTGCGTGCAATGAGAGCACCGATGGCAGGGCGCCTCACACAAGGTAAAGTTGCACCGGTGCTTGAGATCTCTGGAGCACTGAAAAGTGAAAAATGCGTATTTTTGGCCGCAATTTTTTTTTATTTAACCCTGTTCCAATGTGCGGGTTTTATTGGCACACTGGTGTGGTTTATTAAAACTGCACGGGGTTGTTTCAGTTTTGGCATGGGGTTTTAGGATGCACCGATGAGTAATATTTGTAAATAACTGGTGCACTACAGTAATAAGATGCATCGGGCGGGTTTTTACCAAGCACAAGGTGTCCCGGTGTGCCAATGTTTTGTGTGCATCGGTGCTTTCTCTAGTTGAACGCACTAGTGTTGTTTAGGATGATAAATGCACCAGAACAAAAACATCCCCAAGAACCTCCACTCACCAAATTCCTCTAGTAACCTCCACTACAAACGGATGTCTGGGGTATTTTATAAGGGGTTCCTCAAAAACATCCGCTAGAGGGTCTTTTCCTTGTAGTGACAAATACACAGAATGGCACGATGATTGGTTCATTTTCAGCAAAATACCTTCAGGTTGTGTACCATTTTTCAAAACTGCAATGCACCTTCAACAAACAGTTCATGGAGGACTTCATCAAGAAGCACGAGGAACCGATAAAGTCCATAAGAGATTAGAGGAAAGAACCAAATAAACACAAAGAAAATTAGGACTGTAAGTATTCAATAGAATAAATTTCTTCTCCTTTCAGTCAAATTTCCACCATGCTTTGCAGATTGCATGCCTATCCCAATGTTTTTGAATTCCTTGATACTTGGGTTTCCTTAATTGATGGGGCTTCTAAGGGTTATATTTTCTATTGGGCCACCATATTATCCAATAACCTAGCCTAGCACATTCTGGCATTCCTCAGCTCCTGCAGTGTTTCTGAGAACAAAATCCCCCCATTTTATATGTCGACCTACATTATAGATTGTTTATGATTTTCTCGTGATTTCCCGACTATGGGATGGAAATGGACCCCTTTGAAATGCACCTTCAAAAAAGCAATATGCGAGAGACTTCATAAAGAATCACATGGTACCAAATGAGTCCATAAGGGATTATAGGAAGAACCAAATAAACAAAAATTAGAGGAGGATGGTAAGTATTTTATAGACTCACTTTCTTCTCCTTTCAGTCAAATTTCCACAATGCTTTGCAGATTGCATGCCTATCCAAAATTTTCTGAATTATCTGATACTTGGGTTTCCTTAACTGATGGGTGATGGGCCTCTAAATTAGACATAAATTAAGGCCCATCTAACCTTTCTTAGGCACATACAATATATATTAAATCTCTCCTTCTACACTTAATAATGTTTTTTTAAGCTTTAATATGTTCTTAGGAAGGTTTAGAGATAATTGCATATTTTTGCCTAATATTATTTATTTTTGAAGAATATTGTGAGCATATTGGGAAGATTATGAATATTCGGAGAGGGAGATAATTTAGGGAATTTATCCCTACTACTAGAGGATCAATATTGGAGAATAAATGAAAAAAATATCATGAAATTATTGAGAAAATCTGGAGTAATTTTGGAAATTCAATGATTGAGAAAATCTAGGAATGTGTTCCCTGTCATTCAATGCAGATTCCTAGTTTTGAGAACCAGATCCATTTGAGGGATTTTGGAGGGGAAAGCTTCCTCCTTTCAAGGAGAATTATTCCTCATAATTTTGTATAAGTAACAATTCAAATTGACATCTAGGGGCATGTATTGTTTAGTCTTATTGTGGAGAAAAATTGTTGTTTAGCAACTCCACTTTCTTTTCTTGTAGGGATGTACTTGGATCGATTCAATAATGAATATTGGCACCATTTTTAGTTTCTAAGGCTTGGTTTATTCCATAGGACTCTGAGTATCCTTGGTATGGGCCATCCTAGGAGCCTCATAGACCTCTTACACAATTTATTTATAATCTTTTCACTTCTTATTCACATGCATCTCTCATTTTTGTTTTGCATATTTCTGTATTTAGTATTGTTTCTTTTCTTGTTGTAGGATTAAGTTAAATGATTGAAGTGAGTTATTTTTCAGGTTTTTTATAGATTCAAAAGAATTATTAATCCTCAAAATAAATTTGGAATGTCATCTTAATCTTTAAGCTACTTGGATTTGGTTACTAGTTCACGAATATAAGATTTCTCGAAATGCCTTGTAGCGAAATAGTAGTAAATTTATGCTATTTTTTAGAATGGGTTAATGAGCTTCAATTGACTTGTTCCACTTGGATTGGGTCATAATAATGTTAAATTTAATAACAAAATCTACCCCATTTAATTTTTACTTTATTAGGTTAGGCATTTGATAGATTAACTAGCTCACTAGTTCTTGAATTTCCAGATTTTAGAGTAGTAATTTTCTGTTATTTTTTAGCACGTGTGAACAGGGTTATTTTGGAGTGATTCCACTTGGAATGGAGACCTAAGACATCATAATTAATAAAAAAAAATTATCCTATCCCATTTTCATTTTATTTACTTATCCATTCGGTGATTTATCTCCAAAACAGAACTTCCTGTAGCAAAAACAGAACAACCTGTAGTACTCTTGTAGCAAGTGTAAAGTCAACCAGATTTTCTCCCAAAGCTTGGTTTTTCTCTCTTAGGATTAAATAATTACCCCTAGGATCTAAATCCATTATTGAGTAATAATAAGAACCACTTAGGACATGCATATTCACAAATTAGATTAGGCTTATTTATTTGAATTCATGCTCAGACTTAGGATTTCAATTACAAATTGTTGGTCTTTCCTAGAATTAATTTCTTTTCAAAGCAACACTTCCATTTATACAATCAGTTTAGGCTTTGATTTCATGACATTCACTCCATTACATCAGATCAACAAAATAAGAACACATTGTATGCTGCAAATATAGTGTCGATACCTCTTAAGTTTGTATGAACCCCGAGTTGATAATTAAAGTTGGTAGCCTTGGGAGTTGCAACATTATTGTTGCAATAATTAAGCTCATCACTTTTTGGCGCCGTTTCCAGGGAGGTGTCAAAGTATGTATTTATTTCTTCCCTAGTTTATTCATTTCTTTTACTTTCTACAAATACAAAAAATTGCATTTGACATATTTCATTTCAAAAACAGAAAATTGCATTGCATTATCATTCTTATTCAAAAAATTTAAAAATAATTCTCCAAAACCAACCCCCCTCCCCCCCCCCACTTGATCACATGGTGTAGTAATAGCCACATCACCATCCACTTTTGCAGGTAGAAGATGAAGATGTGGCAGAGAAGGTAGAAGAAATGGATGGAGATGATGACAATGAAGAAGATCCTATTAGGTTTCCCATTCAATATAGTGATATTAGTGTGCATATGAAGAGAATCCCTCCATATTTCCTTCCAAAATTCCATGGTATGAGGTCAGAGGATCCAAAAACCTTTCTCTTTGAATTTGAAATACTTTGTAGATCTTATGGCTACTTATCACACACTCAAAAATTGATATTTTTTGCTGCAACATTGAAGGATAGAGCTCTTAAATGGTTCATGAGTTTGGGTACTAATTAAATAAGGTCATGGAATGATATGAAAAATATATTTCTAGAAAAATATAAAGATCATGATCTTAAAGAAGAAATCCTTAGAATGAATCAAAAACAAGATGAGAGCCTTGATGATCTAATAGAGAGGTTAATGTATAATGTTAAGAGGGCTAAATTACATCATTTAGGATTTGACACATTAAAAACCTTCTTACTTAGAACAATTAGGGATGAGTGGATTGATCTCCTTGATATCATGAGTAGATGGAATGTATACAAATTATCATTTGAAGAAATTTGTGAAACATGCAAGAACATATCAAGAGGAAGGGAAATAGTAAGTAAATCAGGGTGAGTCAAGATGAACTTGGAAATTTGCTTGATAACTTTAAAAGATAAATTCTTAGCAATCTAAGTGAATAAGTAGAAATGTTAAGAATGCAAAATGAGAAAAAATAAGATGCTGATATTGGTGTTATCCATACAGAATCATATGATACTAAATATTGTCCATCATTACCAAGGTTGAAGGAATTGTACCAAGAGGACAATGGAGCAAGTCAACCACCAAAGAAGATATGCTATGTAGCTCCAAGAAGACCATGGGAGCCTAGTCAACTTGAAATGATGCAAGGACCTACTTCAAAATTTCAAGCTTATTCACATCCACCTCAAAGTAATTGTAACACACCCCAATCTTGGCAACCTTGGCCATCTCAACCCCAAAACCAATCTTGGCAATAAGGTTTGAAAGAACCTTATGGGAGAAATCCACAATATCCTAAATATTTTTCTCAATATACTCCATACCCAACTCCATTCTATCCCTATCTTCCACCTCCACCACAACCACAACCTCAAACACATCCATCTCAAAGATCCACTCCCACTCAAATACCTATACGACCATTTCTAAACCCACACACAGAAGTAGCTAAACCCACTTACAATGTTGAGGTAAAATACTACCAAACATCTCCTCTTGATCTAAATGATATCCATATTAGCTCAGAAATATTATTTTAAAAAGGTGATTCTCTTAATTTCATTGAAGGACAACATTCAGAAAAATAAGATTCAAATAAGAAGACCAAAGAATCATGGGTTGCACTTGATGAAGAGCAGACATCAAAATAAAAGATTGATAAAGTTACATTATGTTCACTATTATATCATCCATGTGTTCAAGACCATAATCAACAAAAAGAGGAAGATTTGAATGTCATGGTATAAGAGGAAACAAAAATAGATCCAAATGTGCAAGTGGGCCGGGGGCATTACAAATATATTGAAATATGGTTCCAGACAATCATTAATTTACAACAACACACTCTTCTTCAATTGTACTTGATATCATCTCAGTCAAAGAAGTTGGTCTCTCATATTCAGGTAAATGTCAAAGCATGTCTTTCAGGCCTAAACATTATTCTATCTGTCATCTTGACGTGCATATGGCTCCATTGGAAGTATTCCTATACTTGAAAGAGATTTTGTTTTTTCAAGTAGAGTAGGTGTTACACTAAAATTGTCACCATGACGTTTTACTGTCTGTATGGGTTCATAATTACTCATACAATACTCCCTTAGAAGTCTAGAAACATCAAATTCCTAAAACCAAGCCTTGAAATTGAGAGAGAAGCTTATAAAGTCATAAAAATACTTGTACCACACTTTCTCTTAGTATTACCTGCGGTGTCGCATCTGTTTGCTCTAGAACATGCAGAACCGATCGCACGTTTTCTTAATTAAAGGTGCAGATTCCTGTAAAAGGTAAAATGAAGGCGGAAGTAAAATTTGGAAGCCCAGCTGGTTGAATTTGGAAGCTTCTGGAAACAATTATTCGGTGGAAAGTTCGCTCCTTTCATGTACATTCATCCCTCCATTAAAGGATCCTACCCCTTGGTATGTGGAACTTAATCCCTTGAAAGAGGATTCTATCTCCTCTTATTTGGAGCTGCAACCTCTTCTCTTTTTCTATAAATTGAGGCCATAGTTCAGCCTCAAGGGGAGTTAGCCTTTGAGATTTTTTGAGGAGAATTGCTGGAGAAACTTAGACTCTCTTAACTGATCATCATATGGGAATGATTACACACTCATGTGTATGTTAGTAGAGAGAGTTCAAGGGATTGTCAAAGTAGAGGAAACGCTTGTTCCAAACCCTAGAAGGACTTGTACGACGTCAAGGTGAACACGGTTGTAAGGCTCCTTCTTTCATCAAAGATAATACAAATGGATCTTGTTTTCTCAATGAGTTGTTTATTTAAATGGCTTATTTCTTGAATTCCTTGATCATCAAGATAGATTTATGGTTTATGAATTAATCTATATTATGCAGGTGCTTTTGATTCTTTCATGTTTTTGATTGTAGATCTCAAAAGGAAACGTATTAAAAGTGATAGGAAAGAAGACTACGATCGACGCTGGACTACAGGTAAGTCCTAAATCCTTCATTATAGATAATTCTAGATCAAATATAATCTAGAGAAAGTAGTTTACATCTGTCTATTTGTTGCTAGTTATCGTAGGATACTAGGGAGATCTGTCTTGTCTGCAAGAACTATTTATCCATCCAAAAAAATGGCGACTCCACTAGGGATCAAACCCAGAATCTCTGGTTTCGCAGACCAGTAATTTTTATATTTCTAGGAATATTTTCACCAACATATCTTAGGCTAGTGTCTTGGAGTAGGAGTAATTAAATCTCCAAGATAGTTAAAACAAACAAGTAGTTAATCTTGCGGTAGGAAAAATCCAATAGCAGCTTGTATGCTCTGGGAAGCTTCTCCTAAAGGAGTCAAGCACGAGATCATATTTGAACTAGTGAGGTGATCAATTCCATATTATTGGGAATGATAGAAGATGTGCACGTATTAACAATGGTAAACCTTGGATTGACCATTGTCGAGGATCCTGGGGTCACTTGTCGGTATACCTTGGATTATGTCAAGGAGCCTTCAAGGGGATTGAGCTTTGTTACTTTTCCCTTGCGCGTATATCGGATCGTAGACTGTTTCCCCAGGTATATTTGTTCCTGTTGGTGACCTTAGTGGCCATAAAATTTAATATTTTTTCCTAAGGTGACTGTGGAGGAAAGATCTCACTGTACCTGGAGAAGACGTCAACTAGACTCACTTGGACTCTTCGGAGGCTTATCTTCACTCGAGATGGTTTAAGTGGAGAAAATTGCACCAGTATGTTTCATTAAGCAGGTTTTCGAGGTAACTGTTCCAACCGCCATTTCTACATTAAATACTATGATGTTGGATTTCATCACCAACTAGTGTTTTTAGTGTGGGAATCTACTGTTTGTGTGTGGTTTTATCTCCTATATTTTATAAGCGTGTGATCATTTGTTTGTCTCCTTAGTGAATTTAGGACTTTTGATTGAAATTTTCTTTGATTCCATGTGATTAGTAATTTTTAATCGTGGCTGAATTACCAAGACAATCGCATAGACTTCAGGGGCAGCCCCTTGATTATACACCGAGCCAAATTGAAGGACTGAAAGCTCTGATACCACATAGTATCAGCAGAATTAGATCAACAGAACTAGGAGAATCATCCATAATTACTCATCCTGATTATCATGAAGTAAATCAATCACAAATAGAAAAATATATTCAAGAGCCAATTTCAATTTACGAAATCACTAACATTGCTTCTGCAACCAGTGAATTAGCTGAAGAACTCGAAATTTCTGAGCCAGAAACTGAACCTACTGTGTTAGAATCATCTTTAGGATTTGTTACTCTGACTTCTAGTGATCCTGATTCACCTAGAGTAAGACATCACATAACCGAAAACCTTCCTTCTGATCTCATATGTATTGAAGAAATTGTTGGTCCAGACGAATACGTAGTTCTTCCCAAAACCCAAGAAACTTTAAATATTAGAGAGCATGAATCAATATTCTACAGTCCTTTTAGAACTGACGCTTGTTATTTATCATTGAAATATTTTTTACAAAATGCAAGTCTTACTTACTCACCACCCCGAATTCATTTTTTCCCTACATCGAGAGGTTATCGACCTTCATTAGCTATGTCAGGTGAGTCATCTATGTTTTCTGAATTTCCATAAAAAAATTTATACGGTGGTTCATCTGTTCCTCCGGGATACCAGTCGCTCTCTGGTACCTTCTTAGGAGTAGCTCCTCAACCAATTTAATGAATGTTATCATTTGGTACAAATGGAACAAACACTGGCACATTGAACACAGATGTCTGGAAATATTCCAAATCCTCAACCTCAAGGAAATAAGGTACCACCTGGGGGGAAACCTCAAGGAAGTCAGTTACCGCCTGGGGGGCAACCTCAAGGTAGTCAATTATCGCCCGGAGGGCAACCTTAGGGTAATTTTTTACCACTTGGAGGTCAAACTGTAGGACAATATTTCCTGCCTGGGGAGCAACCTCAAGGATAATACATACCTCAAGGTCAATATAAACCCTAAGGACAGTACATACCTCAAGGTCAATATCAACCCCAAGGACAGTACATACCTCAAGGTCTATATCAACCCCAGATTCAGTACATGCCTCAGAGTCAATATCAACCTCAGGGTCAGTACCTAGCTCAAGGTTTTCAACCTCCTTTAGGTCAACCATTATTACAAGGAGCTAGAAGTTTTCCAGTTAATTATCAAACTTACGTTCAACCTGGTTATGGTCCTTCATATGCACAACCTTCTATGGGTCAATATATCGGAATTAATATAGTGTGGGATCCATCTCAAATTCAACAAACTTTACAACCCAATGTGCAGTTACCTAATCAACCTGGACAACCCATAGGTTCTGGTCCAACCAAGCAACCAGTCCAGCTTACCATTCAAGTCTCTGCACCTGGTTCTGTTCAGCAGCCTGGGCCTAGTACACCTAGAACTCTGCCTCAAACTTCTGCTGCTGCTACAACTTCTGTTCAACCTACCACACCTATTTCTGGAGTATCTGCAGCTCCTGTTTCTACTACCTCTATATCAGTGCAAATTCCTCAAGTATCTATGCCACAGTCAGGACCTACAATTCAGACTACAGTCCAGATGCCTACAGGACAATTTGGTACAAGTACGGTTCTCACTAGTCAACCACAATTTACTTATCAACCGTACCAGGGTAGTATCAATTTGGACATGCTACACAAAATCCAACATACTAGTATCAATCGTATCCTGGGTATACTTATCAAGTACCTAAACAACCCTAGTATGGTTTGGTTAATCTTAGTTATCTAGGAGGTTTCACAATTCCCAATGCAAATCCAATTCTAGGATATCCTGGATATCCTCCTCCTGGAACTGGTTTGATCACACAAGGTTATCAAGACCCTAGCTGCCGGTTACCATTTATAGCAACTTTATATTTACCTGATTTATCGCACCTTAGGAATGATCCGATATTTTATCTTCCATATTGGCCGTCGATGCCTAATAAGTTTCCCAGTGATATTCCAAAGTTTGAAGGTAAGTCAGGAGAAGATCCATCTAATCATGTTATGAATTATCACCTCTGGTGTGCATCCAATTCACTAATCGATGATTCGATTCGATTGTGTATTTTTTAGAGAACTCTCATTGGTCTAGCTGCCAAATGGTACATTGAGTTACCATGAGGCTCATTTAATAATTTTAATGCACTAGATACTGCTTTCCTAACCCATTTTCAGTTACCTGTTAGATACGACAATGGTACGGAATTGTTGACCTCGTTAAAACAATCTACGTATACATACATATCTGATCACATTCATGAATGGAGATGTAGGAGACATTTGGTGAAAGTCTTTATTCCAGATCAAATTTTGGCTGAATGGTTTATCAAATCATTATTGCCCAAAATTACTAAATATGTGGCCAAAGGAGGCGTTGTTACAGAAGAGAAAGTCATTGCTCAAGCTCAGTACCTTCACCTTGTATATACACAGTCAGGTACTCTGTATGACAATATCCATGATTTACCAAGACATGGTCAATTAACTTGTAATGTTCCTAAATTAGCTTCAGCTAATTGGAACATTAATTTTGCCTTATATATTTTGTATTTCATGATTAATGAATAAATTGTGAAGGAGGACATGTAAAACTCATAAAAACTAAGAATAAATCAATGCCTATGTGAACATAGACATATATAGGCTATTTAAATTATATCTTGCAAGTGTGAAAGAGGCTAAATCACAAGAGGGGACCCTATTTGACCAAGTTAAACAACGCAGTCTAGATGCATTAAACCTCTTTGAGGGACAACACAGTTCTAGAAGGAGGTTGTAATGTGAAATGGGTTAAGTGATTCAAGGTCGTTTAGGGTTTGGAAAGACTCATATCTTATAAAAGGAAGAGGAGGGAAACGTGAGGAGGTTGTTGAAGACATTATTTCTGAAGGTCTGTCTGCTTAGAAATCCCTTGTTGGGCATTCCTGTTCAGGAATCCCACCTCCTTCCTTGAGCAGCTCTTGGAGGAGAATTGTGCTAAACTTCTTCACTATCAGGCTTGGGCCAATTTTCACCTTACATTATAGCACTGCTCATGATTGAGATTTTAGCTATCTTGTGAGTTGTAGCAAATGGAGATCTAGATTTGCTCATATCTAGATGATAGCAGTGGCTCTTTTCAGTGAGAGTGTCATTTAACCTCCTGGAAGTGTTCATTTGCTGATTATACTTCAGATATAAATCCTGGCATCAGGCCATTTCATATTCAGAAGCTAAAATGTTGTTTCTATCCCTAAGACAGCGTTATTTTCAGATCTACAATTGCAGGGTGCTTTGCTTGTATTTTGGAGGAGAGATCTCCAGTGTTGGGTTTCTTCCTTCACTGTGGTGATACATAGATTGGCCAACCAATCTATGTTATGTTTCAGATATGATATTTTCTGTACTTTTATTATTCATAATTTCTGAATCATTCTGCAGATCTGAAGATTTAGATCTCAGATCTACTTCCGGTGCTTCATGTTTTGAGCAAATCCCCAAGGGGAATGTATAGATCAGATTTTCTTGTGCATGTATCTGTATTGGATATATATTTTTATGTAATTATCTGATATAGATCTGAAGAATCAATAAAATTCTGCTTCAGCCCTAAAAAATTACGATGTCACTGTTATGCAGTCTTTTTACATGGTTGCAGCCCCTCTTTCTTGAGGATTTCTTTTGTATTATTTCATTATTCATCTGTAAAGTGTATGAGTTATGCCCCTGAGATTATTTGTGAATTTTAAGACCTTATTTCATTCATACCATTTATAAAACCATGCTCACATGCTTTACTAAATTTCTGCATAAATCTAGTCTTGGCAAATCAGGGTTTTCTAGCCTAGTTAGGAAAGGAGGAACTGTTTAACTTAGAAAAAATTATTTATTTTTTCTGGAATTCGACATGGGAGTCCCTAATAACTGTAGATATCATATCCAATCACTTTACAATATTATTTTTGCGCAAATCTCTTAATACACACGTTTTAGGGCCAAAATCCTCACTTTTCCCCACCTTTTGCCTTGTAAAACACTGTATAAATTTGCTGCTTTGTATTTTTCTGAAGTTTAAGTGTTTTCAAATCTGTATAAGGTATATATAAGAAGCTACACATTGTTAATAACTCATATTATTCCCAATCTGTAGCTGTTCTTGGAAAAAGGGACATTACAGTGGTATCAGAGCAAGATCTTTGGCTCAGCTTGTGGCTTCAAGAAAAAGTACCGAATCCCTGAAGGAGGAGTATTTAAATATCTATAGACAGAGTTTTCAGATGGGCAGGTAGCCTCTTGATCTCATCCTTTTTTCAAAGGTGACATATCCAGTCAATGCCCCTGTAGTCAATCTCTAGAATAATTCCGATATCCTTGAGAAGGGAAATTTCTCAAGTGGTATTCCATCAAGGAGAAAGGGCTGTAAGGATGAATAATATGTATTTATTCTCATCAGCTTAGCATCTAAGAAGAACCTCTCCAAGGAGGTTGAACAAGAAGAAGAAAGAAGAAGCAGTTGAAACTCCTAGAAAGTTTTACATGCAAAGATCTTCCGATCGGGGACGACAAAGATCTATGCATGAGGAACATTCTCAATCATCATCTCATGGATATGTGCAATTCTCGCCATATCACTCCGAGCTTCAAAGTTCTATCAGTAATTTCTTCATGAAGAGAAAGAAAGGAGATGTATTTGAAGAGGAGACTACTTAGGAGTATTTTCTGAGGAGTATGAAGCCAATCCAAGGAGTTCAAAGATGATTTAATTTGTGGTCTGAAGATGAAGAGAGCAAAGGCACAAATGTGGTAGTGTTTTAAAGGAAAAGGTTATACCCATCTATCTTTGATGGATCACCTAAATGTCCAGTCAAGGTTTGGGTGAAGGAGCTAGATGACTTTGTGCAACAACATCGAGTTTCAGAGATTGAAGCCATCAAAGCAGCAGCACTGCATTTTGAAGGTAAATCATATGCTTGGTGGTAGTTTGAATATTTTTCCTTGAATAATGCTAATACACCTACTTATGCAAGGTTTATTGAAATATTGATAGAAAGGTTTGATGAAGCTCCATGTGTATCATCTTCTGTTGATATTTTCAAACCACATCAGATGAATCTTTTGCATGAGTCGAAAGGGTCTATGAATCCAACTCCATTTCTGAAGACCATGGAAGAAGGTGTAAGTTTGTTTGATTCCTTGCCAAGGGCAAGATCTCCATTTAGTGAAGGGTCCTCTTCTCAAGAGGGAAGCATGAAGGGCTCTCCTTCAATAAATGACCAAGATCTAAGGTCTCTTATTGATGGTGAGACAATTTCAATTTTCAAAGAGGAGGAGAAGACAGGAGATGATAATGCAGTAAAAAAAAAGGCACTTCAAACACCTCATGAAGATGAAGTTGGAGCACTTGCTCCAAAAGAAGAAACTCTTGCACTCTTGGAAGGAGTTCCACAAGATCTCACACATAGAGCTCTTGAGCAGCATATACCATCATTGTCAAATGATGATACCTTGATGATATAAGAAGGAAGAGAGGAGGAAGGGCATCACAAGAAGAAGAGCATGGATCCTTCTCTATTTCAAAGCTTTGAAACACAAAGAAGGAAAGAGGACTTATGCTTTGAAGGTAGGGGCAAATTTGTTTGCCTACATCCTCATTCTACTCTATGCCTTGACACCTCTTTGCAAGGAGGTACTTTACCAGGAGCACCTCTTGATGGGAGGAGATCTGAAGTGTTCTCTCAACTATGGGCAGCATATACATACTTGGCCAAGGAGGGATAATTTGGAGAAGCTAGCACAACACAGAGGATCTCTCATGAATTTAGGAGACAGATGAGCAGTTTCCTGAAAGGGGCATTGCTAACTCCCATTCAGAGATCTGTGCTGAGAAGGGAGAAATCAGAGATCTATGATGGTATGGATATGAGGATACATGGAAAAACCATATATTTGGGGCAGCCCATGGTCTTCTCACTTACAAAAGAGATTTTTGAACATGACAAGAGGATATTAATACTCTTGCATGCATGGGCCAAATTGAGGAAGTATTGGAGGACAAGAACTTTCCAAAGGGGAGTTGATTTCCACATGCTTCAATCTTGTCTTGAGGAAGATCAGCTGCAAGGAAGGCAGCAAAAGAAATTTTATGGGACTCCAACATGTGACCTTGGCATCAAGTATGTCAAAGAGGAGAGTCATGACATGATAGGGGCTGCATTTTAGACATCTACAACGTTATCATTCTTGGGGAGCCTAGATCCTTATTGGGATTCCCAACTTTTGATGGAGTATAACAAGGACCCTTTCACATGTGAGGTTCTTGATGGGAAGGTAATGGATGGGATGTATAAGGTAGTTGGAGGAGTCATCTCTTTCCATGATCAGATTTATTTGGTTAAAGGCTCCAAGCTCAAGGAGAAACTGCTGAATGCAACCTATGATATCCTCCTTTCCAAACCCATTGGTTTCATTGGAGCATATCATACTATCTTGGATGGATTCATGTTGGAGAATTTAAAAGAGGAGGTGCACTCTCATATGAAGAAGTGCATGGACCATTTGTTAGATGAGGAGGAACATAGCTCTTGGGAAGAATTATCATCTACACCTCCTTATTCATTGAGTGTGAAAGGAGGCTCATCCATGAGCAACCTTGCTGATTTTAAACAAGTGTACGATAAATATTATATTGCTGAATCTTATGATGTACACTTGTATTTTTCTAACACTCATTTGTAGGGCTTTGCTCCAAGAGGGAGCACTATTTATGATGGGCTTCATGGGCCACTTGAGGCCATGAACTTTATTGATGTTGATCATCCTTTGGAGGATCTTGGAGGGGAGATACACTTTCCATGGTGTGACTCTTTTACACCAATCATAAAGCACCTTCTCCAAGCATGCAAGAAGGATGGGGCAGCAAGCAAGTGTTGGAGGAAACACTTGTCATCTTCTATTCCATGGCAGTTGAGGGTAAAACTGCGTTGGTTGCACATGAGGAGGCATCTTCCTTCTCCTTTATCATATATGGCAGCTAGCATGATCTTAATCATGATTCCACATGCTAAAGATGTTCTTATTCTTGGGAACATGGTTGGAAGAGAGACACGTTTGTGGAATGTGTCCTTGGGGAAAGGAGTTTCCCACATTCTTTTCACTACATGTTCTAGGGGGAGCATGGGAGACCATATGGCCACTATAGCACATTACTTGTCTCTTTATGATGTGGACCATATGATTGTATGTAGCACTTGGAGCATGCCTCTCATGGGCATTTGGGAGGATCTTCACCATGAGTTACCATGCTGTGAGGTAATTCATTTCATTTGGATGATAGCATGGAGGTGGAAGACCTTCATTGATGGTGAAATTCCCCATTATGACCATCACTTCTCTCTTGATGAGGCCATGGATCAGCAAGAAGGTTTCCATATAGAACTTCCTTTACTTCATGATGAGAGCTATTTGGTTTATCTACCAAAGGCCACTTTGCAAAGTGCTTGGGAGGAACCATTGGGAGATGGAATTATTACAGAAAAATTGAAGCAATGGTGGAAACTGTTGAAGGAGGAGGCCACAAGAAGAAGGGGGGAGATTTTGCAGCACCCTTGAAGTTGCTTGGGGGCAAGAAACATTTGGGAGGGGGAGACTGTAATGTTCCTAAATTAGCTTCAACTAATTGGAACATTAATTTTGCCTTATTTATTTTTTATTTCATGATTAATGAATAAATTGTGAAGGAGGACATGTAAAACTCCTAAAAACTAAGAATAAATCAATGCCTATGTGAACATAGACATATCTGGGCTATTTAAATTATATATTCTAGGTGTGAAAGAGGCTAAATCACAAGAGGGGATTCTATTTGACCAAGTAAAACAATTCAGTCTAGATGCATTGAACCTCTTTGAGGGACAACGCAGTTCTAGAAGGAGGTTGTAATGTGAAAGGGGTTAAGTGATTCAAGGTGGTTTAGGGTTTTGAAAGACTCCTATATTATAAAAGGAAGGGGAGGGAAACATGAGGAGGTTGTTGAAGACATTATTTATGAAGTTCTGTCTGCTTAGACATCTCTTGTTGGGCATTCCCTTGTTCATGAATGGAGATGTAGGAGACATTTGGTGAAAGTCTTTATTCCAGATCAAATTTTGGCTGAATGGTTTATCAAATCATTATTGCCCAAAATTACTAAATATGTGGCCAAAGGAGGCGTTGTTACAGAAGAGAAAGTCATTGCTCAAGCTCAGTACCTTCACCTTGTATATACACAGTCAGGTACTCTGTATGACAATATCCATGATTTACCAAGACATGGTCAATTAACTTGTAATGTTCCTAAATTAGCTTCAGCTAATTGGAACATTAATTTTGCCTTATATATTTTGTATTTCATGATTAATGAATAAATTGTGAAGGAGGACATGTAAAACTCATAAAAACTAAGAATAAATCAATGCCTATGTGAACATAGACATATATAGGCTATTTAAATTATATCTTGCAAGTGTGAAAGAGGCTAAATCACAAGAGGGGACCCTATTTGACCAAGTTAAACAACGCAGTCTAGATGCATTAAACCTCTTTGAGGGACAACACAGTTCTAGAAGGAGGTTGTAATGTGAAATGGGTTAAGTGATTCAAGGTCGTTTAGGGTTTGGAAAGACTCATATCTTATAAAAGGAAGAGGAGGGAAACGTGAGGAGGTTGTTGAAGACATTATTTCTGAAGGTCTGTCTGCTTAGAAATCCCTTGTTGGGCATTCCTGTTCAGGAATCCCACCTCCTTCCTTGAGCAGCTCTTGGAGGAGAATTGTGCTAAACTTCTTCACTATCAGGCTTGGGCCAATTTTCACCTTACATTATAGCACTGCTCATGATTGAGATTTTAGCTATCTTGTGAGTTGTAGCAAATGGAGATCTAGATTTGCTCATATCTAGATGATAGCAGTGGCTCTTTTCAGTGAGAGTGTCATTTAACCTCCTGGAAGTGTTCATTTGCTGATTATACTTCAGATATAAATCCTGGCATCAGGCCATTTCATATTCAGAAGCTAAAATGTTGTTTCTATCCCTAAGACAGCGTTATTTTCAGATCTACAATTGCAGGGTGCTTTGCTTGTATTTTGGAGGAGAGATCTCCAGTGTTGGGTTTCTTCCTTCACTGTGGTGATACATAGATTGGCCAACCAATCTATGTTATGTTTCAGATATGATATTTTCTGTACTTTTATTATTCATAATTTCTGAATCATTCTGCAGATCTGAAGATTTAGATCTCAGATCTACTTCCGGTGCTTCATGTTTTGAGCAAATCCCCAAGGGGAATGTATAGATCAGATTTTCTTGTGCATGTATCTGTATTGGATATATATTTTTATGTAATTATCTGATATAGATCTGAAGAATCAATAAAATTCTGCTTCAGCCCTAAAAAATTACGATGTCACTGTTATGCAGTCTTTTTACATGGTTGCAGCCCCTCTTTCTTGAGGATTTCTTTTGTATTATTTCATTATTCATCTGTAAAGTGTATGAGTTATGCCCCTGAGATTATTTGTGAATTTTAAGACCTTATTTCATTCATACCATTTATAAAACCATGCTCACATGCTTTACTAAATTTCTGCATAAATCTAGTCTTGGCAAATCAGGGTTTTCTAGCCTAGTTAGGAAAGGAGGAACTGTTTAACTTAGAAAAAATTATTTATTTTTTCTGGAATTCGACATGGGAGTCCCTAATAACTGTAGATATCATATCCAATCACTTTACAATATTATTTTTGCGCAAATCTCTTAATACACACGTTTTAGGGCCAAAATCCTCACTTTTCCCCACCTTTTGCCTTGTAAAACACTGTATAAATTTGCTGCTTTGTATTTTTCTGAAGTTTAAGTGTTTTCAAATCTGTATAAGGTATATATAAGAAGCTACACATTGTTAATAACTCATATTATTCCCAATCTGTAGCTGTTCTTGGAAAAAGGGACATTACAGTGGTATCAGAGCAAGATCTTTGGCTCAGCTTGTGGCTTCAAGAAAAAGTACCGAATCCCTGAAGGAGGAGTATTTAAATATCTATAGACAGAGTTTTCAGATGGGCAGGTAGCCTCTTGATCTCATCCTTTTTTCAAAGGTGACATATCCAGTCAATGCCCCTGTAGTCAATCTCTAGAATAGAATCTTGGAAGTATCCTTGAGAGGGAAATTCGGTGGTATTCCATCGAGGAGAAAGGGGTTGAAAGGATGAATAATATGGGTTTATTCTCCTCGAATTTCATCATCTAAGAAGAACCTCTCCAAGGAGGTTGAACAAGAAGAAGAAAAGAAGAAAGCGGTGAAACTCTCTGAAAGTTTCAAGAGCGATATCTTCAGGTAGCTTCTACGAAGATCTATGCATGAGGAACGATGCAGATCATCATCTCATGGATATGTGCACTCGGCCATATCACCGAGCTTCAAAGTTCTATATCGATGATTTCTTCATGAAGAGAAAGAAAGGAGGTGTATCTAAGAAGGAGACTCTTAGGGAGTATTTGGAGGAGTATGTAGCTCAATCCAAGGAGTTCAAAGATTATTTGAATTTCCAAGGGTTCTGCAAGATCAAGGAGAGCAAAGGAAAAAAGAAGGAGTAGCATGACATGGGTAGATTCCATCTATCTATCTTTGATGGATCACCTAAATGTCCAGTCAGGGTTTGGGTGGAGGAGCTAAACATCTTTGTGCAACAACATCAAGTCTTTGAAATTGAAGCCATCAAAGTAGCAGCACTGCATTTTGAAGGTAAAGCTTATGCTTGGTGGTTGTTTGAATATTTTTCCTTGAATAATGCCAATACACCTACTTATGCAAGGTTTATTGAAAGATTGATAGAAAGGTTTGATGAAGCTCCATGTGTATCATCTTCTATTGATACTGTCAAATCACATCAGATGAATCTTTTGCATGAGTTGGAAGGGTCTATGAATCCAACTCCATTTCTGAAGGCCAAGGAAGAAGGTGTAAGTTTGCTTGATGTCTTGCCAAGGGCAAGATCTCCATTTAGTGAAGGGTCCTCTTCTCAAGAGGGAAGCATGAAGGTTTCTCCTTCAATAGATGACCAAGATCTAAGGTCTCTTATTGATGGTGAGACCATTTCAGTTGTCAAAGAGGAGGAGAAGACAGGAGGTCATAACACAGTCACAGCAAAATCACCTCAAGAACCTCATGAAGATGAAGTTGGAGCACTTGCTCCAAGAGAAGAAACTCTTGCACTCTCGCAAGGAGTTCCACAAGATCTCACACATAGAGCTCTTGAGTAGCATGTACCATCATTGTCAAATGATGATATCTTGATGATAGAGGAAGGAAGAGAGGAGGAAGAGCATCTCAAGAAGAAGAGCATATACCCTTCTCTGTTTCAAGATTTGGAAGACCAAAGAAGGCAAGAGAATCCATGCAGAAATGGTAGGGGCAAATCTGCCCACCTACATCCACATTCTTCTCTATGCCTTGATGCCTCTTCTTCGGAGAGTTTGCAAAACCTCTGGTGGAACTTAAAATGTGAAAATGTCAAAAAAAAAAAAAAAAAAAAAAAAAAAAAAAAAAAAAAAAAAAAATTTGTCAAAGCACCCGGCAAAGTTTCCGGCAAAATTTCCGGCAAAGTTTCAAAGTTTCAAAGTTTCAAAGTTTCAAAGTTTCAAAGTTTCAAAGTTTCAAAGTTTCAAAGTTTCCGGTCTCGTCTCGTCTCGTCTCGTCTCGTCTCAAAAAAAACCCCAGGAGTCTGGAGTCTGGAGTGCAAAAAAAAAAAAATGGCTCAGCGTAGCATTTAAAGATGGGTGTTTAACC
>CM076578.1:1981414857-1981667173 GCA_034641835.2 Pinus albicaulis
ACTTTGTACACTCATAAATTCCTGGACTTGATCCAGCCATTGTCGAACACCATATCGACACATGGCCTTATGCCAATCCAGTCCGTCAAAAGTTGAGACCCATTCATCCTTCCAGACGTGACGCTATCAAAGCTGAAATTGATAAGTTCAAGCAGGATGGTTTCATTTATCCCATCGAATACACCACTTGGGTGTCAAACCCAGTTCTCGTCCTCAAAAAACAAGACACCATCCGTGTCTGCACTGACTTTCACAATTTGAACAAAGCTTGTCCCAAAGACAACTTCCCCACACCATTTATTGACCAAATCATTAATGAGTGTGTGGGGAATGAGGTTCTATCCTTTATGGATGGATTCTCTGGATACAACCAAATCATTATCCATCATGCTAATCAACTTAAAACCGCGTTCATTAGTCTGTGGGGAACTTTTGCATACTAAGTCATGCCATTCGGCCTTAAAAATGCTGGCGCCACTTTTCAACGGGCCATTTCTTATTGTTTCCATGACTTAGCTCATATTATCCTTTCCTATTTAGATGACCTTACTGCGCATTCTAAACATCGGGCACAACACCTCCATGATTTGCGTACCATTTTCCTCCGATGTCGCAAGTATAATATCTGCCTTAACCCGTTGAAATGTGTCTTCTGCGTTCTCGCTGGCCATATTCTAGGCTTCATCGTGTCTAAAGATGGTATAAATCTTGACCCTTTGAAATTTCAAGCCATTCTTGAACTTCCTATTCCCCGTACCTTACGCCAGCTACAAAGTCTCCAAGGTAAAGCTAATTTTCTTCGCCGATTTGTTCTTGGCTATGCCACTACCGCACATGGGCTCCATAGACTTCTTCGATCTAACATCCCCTTTGTCTGGGATACCTATTCTCATGAGTATTTTGATGCCGTCAAGCATGCTCTCACATCCGCTCCCTTGATCTATCCTCCTGACTTTGATCAGGACTTCATCCTATACATCTTCGCCTCCACCTATTCAGTCGCTGGTGTCCTTATCTAGGAAGATGATAATGGAATTGAACATGTGATCTATTATGTCAGTAAGAACCTTGTCAGTCCACCTGTATCCTACTCACATGAAGAAAAATTAGTGCTGGCTGTCGTGTTCTCAGTCTGAAAACTGTGTCATTACATCCTCATGCGTTCCACCAAGGTTGTGACTAATTCCAACCCCATGGCTTTCCTATTGAGCCGCCGCATCCTCTGTGGGAAGTACACTCGTTGGGTTGTTATCCTTCAAGGATTCGACCTCAAATTTGTCACACCAAAAAGTAAGAAAGGTTTAGCCCTCACTAAACTCATTTATGAAATACCTACCGGTATGCAGGATCCTCCGATTAATGATGCTCTTCCCGATGAACACTTATTCGCCATTACCACATATGACCCTTGGTACGGTGATATCCTTACTTACTTGCGAACCCAAAAGTTCTCCCTTCATCTTGACTGTGATGCTCGCCGACGTATCTGACACCAAGCCCCCCGCTACCTTCTGATCGGTGACGACCTCTATCGTCGTGGTGTAGATACTGTCCTTCGTCATTGTCTCACACACGCTGAAGCTGAGAATTTCCTCAATGCCTGTCATAGCAATGCTTGTGGTGGCCACCTCTCCAGTCTCACTACTGCCCAGAAAATCATGCGAGCTGGGTATTTTTGGCCTTCTCTCTTCAGTGATTGCCTTGAAGCAGTCAAACATTGTTCCAATTGCCAACATTTTTCCCCTAAGGCGTGAGCTCCTCCCGCTCCCCTCCATCCTGTCATCATAGCTGGTCCCTTCTGTAAATGGGCCATCGACTTTATGGAGTGTCGACCTCCATCTATTGGTAACCATAAGTATATCATCGTGGTGGTTGACTATTTCACAAAATGGGTTGAGGCTATGCCAACATTTAACAACACGGCAACTACCGCAACCCTCTTTTTCTTTAACCACGTTATCGTTCGATTCGGGGTTTTGAAACAGTTGGTCTCTGACCATGGCCAACATTTTGAAGATGATATATGGCATGATCTCTCCTCACTGTTGGGTTTTTAGAATCAATATTCCTCCTCCTATTACCGCCAAGGTAATGGCCAAGTTTAAGCTGTCAATAAAATCCTTAAAACCATGCTTCAACAGATGGTGAATAAGCACAAAACCAACTGGCATCTCATGCTCTTCCCTGCTTTATGGGCCTATAGAACTTCTGTTAAAACTTCCACTAGGTTTACCCCTTTCCACCTCATTTTTGGAGAGGAGGCAATCTTACTGATCGAGTGTGAAATCCCCTCCCTTCATCTAGTCGTTGAAATTCTCCCTGATACCCAACCTCTAGAAAAATGACTTATCATGCTTGAGTGTGCTTCCAAAGACTATTGTGTTGCATTACAAACCCTTGAAGTGGCTAAGAAACACACCAAATCTCTGTATGACCGAAAATTCCACCCTTGTACGTTTCACGAAGGTGATCTTGTTCTAGTCTATGACCAGGCCCACGATGTCCTTGGTCATGGGAAATTCGACTCGTTATGGCTAGGCCCTTACATCATCAGTAAAGACCTGGGTAAGGGGGCACACCTCTTAGAAGACTTTGAAGGCCACCTCCTTCCTAATCCTCGCAATACACTCTATCTTAAGAAATATTACCCATAGCATTTCTCTCCCGAAATGCATGTTTTATTTTCTTTAAGATAGCCAGCATCTGTTCGTTTTTCCTGATTTGATACTTCACTAGGACACATGTTTTCGATGAAGCTTCTATTCACCTCTCCTCCAAATCAAATTTCCTCACTTACAACACTTGTACTTGGAGCACCACTTTGCCTCCTTACTTGTCCTTGTTCATGCCGATTTTCGTCATGAGACACCCCTTTGTACTCATGTTTTTATGGTCCCCTATTTGTACCTTTACTATGTGGCAGTGCCATTGAGTCGCCCTTGTTTAGAGCATCTGAGTTGAGTCATCATCACACTCATGGAGTCTATCCCGAGTCCCTTTGTATCCCGTCATAGTCCTCCATCCTTCATTGCTTGTTCCCTCTCTCGTGTCGCACATTATGGCCGTCAGCCCTACTGTCCACTATCCCTCATGATATCGTATCAGTCGCTACCAAGTTATCCATGCCCTTTATGCTCTAACAAGGGAAGTCATCCATTCGCTACTCAGTATCCCCCACTTCATCATAATCATTAGTGTTAGTCTGTTAGTCGCTCTACTATTTTCTCTCGTGCCTTAGTTGAGGATCCCTTATTGCCTCACCTATGGCAGACCTCCTTCTGTCGAGATCAACTCATTCATTCTAGAAGATAGGTCTAGAGGGTGGTGTACCTTGGTTCCAACTTCCACACTTGTTTCGTGCCTTGAATTAGGCAAAGGGGATTTCTCATTACCCTTTGACTTGATTTTTTCTCAGCTCCAACTCCTTTCAGCATGATTGAGATCTGTATACTTGATGGTCTAGTGATGCAACAGTAGATATTGGTGATTCCCGAGTGTGTGTGAGATGTCTCAACCCCCTTGACGGGGTGGCCCTGCAGGTATCCCCCCACATGCTCAGACGACCTTTTCATTACAGCCTTCGATGCAGCTCCATATTTTTGATGAAGTCGGCCTTTTCCACTTGCAGCACCTCTTTGATTTTCATGTATCAATCAGATTTTGCGAGCCCTTCCCTGTTTATAGGGGGCATTTGGGTTGTATTTGTATCTCATGTACTTCGATATTATTGTATAAGTCTTGGTTGTTATTCCAGGCACAACATGTATGTGGGATTCATCATTCTATATATTATCTGGCTCATGTTTACACCAACATGTACTTTATAGTTCAGTCCCTTGTTTACTAGACGAACTATTCTTTTGTACTTTGTCTCAGCGGACATAGGTATGCCTCTCCCGCCGCCTCTAGCACAGGTACCCTCTCATAAAAAGAGACTTGTTGCACCTGTAAGTCTCATCTCCTCAGGGTATAGTTCTTTAGCACATTAGACTACCTTACATTTCTCTCTCTGACTTCCCTTTTGATGTCTGGTGATTGAGTTCTTACAATGTACTTCGGTCATACGATTTTCTCCTAACACTCGCACGCTGGGGGGCAATCTGTTACACAATTTTTTGGTCATCTAACCTATTATCATTAGATGGACCCAAGTACACCATGTAAGACCAATTTAACCCTAAGTAAAATTTCTTTCACTATGTAAAATAACTTAATAAAACACATTTATTAAGTTGTTTATGGTCTAAACAAGAAACCCCAAAAGGAAATATTAAACAAATCTATATTTGCTTGATTTTCCTCATGGAATAATTAATTAAACAATAATTTAATTATTATTCTAAGTCATATTTAACCCAAAACAAGGAAATAAATTAGATAAATCCTTATTTATCTTATTATTTTCTAAGAATAATTATTTAAATAATATTCCTTGTTAAATATGACTAAATCATTTATAAATAATTAAATAAATCATTATTTATTTAATTATCATTTAGCCACTTCCTTAAAATAATAAATAAATCATTTATTTATTTATTATTTACAAATAAAGGGATTTGACCTAAGTCAAAATCCTTTTCCCTCCAACAAATATAATAAAATATTCCTAAAAGGTGGTTCTAGAATTTGGTTAATAATATTTTATTCATGCACCAAGATCTAGAATGAACCAATATTTTGTTATAAATAGAAGGGTTTTCCCATTCATTTGTCACCTTTTGTTGCCTATTAGATCACTCTTTATATATGCTCTTGGTCTAACTTTGAGCCATTATCATTGTCAAATTTCCCATTATTTCATTTTATGAGCTCCCTTTGAGTTCTATGTTTGTCTGGGTTTTCTACACCAACAAGAGAGAGAAATGATAGATCTGAAGCGCTGAGGACTTTCAAGAACCCATCCCATTGAGAATAATTGGAAACACCTTTCTTGTTTTCCTCTCAGGTGCCCTTAATATAAAAATTCTTTCAAAAATATTGTTCTTGTCTTGTCTATTGGATGCATGGAGCAAAAATTTATTTTCACTGCTTAATGTCTTTTTACGCATAGATCTAGATTTGTGCAGCATTTTTCTTGATCAGCTAACTGCATATTTGAATATATTGGTAGCCATATTTTATGATAGGGCTATTTGTTATGCGTAGCTAAAGTGGTCTTTTTTCGTACACTTCGACAAAAGATTCATACTAAAAATTGTGTTGTGGATCATATTTTCTGGTTGCATGCTCACACCCCACATGTAAAAATCTATGGTTTGCTTCATATTCAAACCCCCTTGGAGATTCCCTACTCATCCCCCTTCTCATCTTCTTGATATCTTCATTGATGCTCTACATAGTTTGAAAAAGAAGCTTTGAGAGCTTCTCTTCCTCTCTGCCTCCAAATAATGGAATATTTTGTTTGTCTCTTTTGTACATCTTCTCTCCTTATGAGAAGCTTCTCCTTATGGTGGCATATTGGCTGAATGCACAGGCTAAGCCTAGATTATGCTCGAATACCACTGTAATATTCCCAAATGGGAAAAGCAGCAATATAGCTTATAAAATGAAAGAAACAAAAAATATTTAACACATGAAACCATGAGACCGATATTGGGCCATATTATTAATCATATATGAAAAAAACAAGTAAAAAAAATGAGGCATAAACCATAGAATGTGATTACACAAGCCTCCAATACATAAACACTCTGAAAGTGAGATGTTGCTTCTATACAAAATGTCGGAGATGCTGCTACAGTGCAGTCATACTAAGCATAACTACAGCTGGAGATCATACAATGATATAAAAATACTGATATAAGCCACAATAGATACTATACATACATATCTGGGCACTAGATCAGATTTCCAAGACAACCCAAGAGGGTTTCCAGAAAATGCACATAATGTGCCAATGTAAGTTGCAGCCCTAGGGCTGAAGATATGCTGCAATAATAGAAATGAGAATATATGGTTGAATTTTATGTAGAAACCTACAACTCTTCTCCAATATATTTTTCCGGATGAAAGAATGGCTCCTCCACTGAATAAATCTCCTCCCAAAACAACCACTGTAGCTACCCCTATAACTCCTCCCTAAACTAACGCAGATCTGGACTGAAACTAAATTGTAGGGTATATATACTCCTTGGCTTGATGCCAAATGTGTAAAATAATCCCAAGGGGCTTCTTTATACGCTTTCCAATGGATGGAAACCTTCCTCCATTGCAAAACTAGCTCTAAAGACACCCAATATAATTCTCCACTGCTGCACCCTTCAACACAACACAATATTCTGCAGAAACTGCTCTGATGAAGAAAGTTGTAGCTTGGCCCTAAGCCTGAGTGTGGAAATGAAGTGCAATACTCCTCCAAGGGGCCTCTCAAGGAAAGATATGGGATTCCCACTCAGGAACACACTTAGCTAAACAACACTGCAAGCTCAACTAAACAATTGAAGAATGCAAGAAGTCTAAACAGACGACATACAAAATAATAATCCAAAAAACATCCCCATATGGCTGCCATCCTCTTCCTTATATAAGTTATGAGTTTCCTTACTCTTGGCCCCACTCAATTAGGTCACTTCCTACATGCAATCAATCTCCCTCCAAAACTGTGTGATTCCTCATTAAATGTCCACTCCTCCATAACAGCACTATTGATTTGGTCAAAGTTGACCTATTCAACATGTTCCATCCCCTGTTCACACTCAAAGGTGCTTTATTTAGCTGCTTAGAGGGTCTCATTTCACACTTGAAGTGTTTTTATTGTTGCTAAGGAGATTTATGAGCCTCCATACCCATGTATTCACCTACCTAATGATAAAATAGTCTATAATATTCCATTTAGCTAAAAGATAAATTTTAGGAATATTACATAATACTTTGATTGATTTGGGGGTAGAAATTAATGTAATGACCAAATATCTCTTTATCTCCCTAGGACTTCATGGAATTAGACCTACACCCACAATGATTTAATTAACAGATAGGTCCCGTGTCAAACTCGAGGGAATGATAGAAGATGTGGTGATCACTATAGCTTCTTGGAACTATCAGGCTGATTTTCTCATTTTACAAACCAAATCCAATCTAGGGGTCATCCTTTAATCTTGGGAATACCATGGCTAGCCATTGTAGACTCATATATCAAATGTAGGTCTGGATCTATGGTTATCTTAGATGGACAGGCTGCTAAGAACCTGAACCTTTACCCCCCAACAAAACTGCATATGAATTTGAATAGTCCATGGTGGGACGAATTTGAACCTGAACCTGATTTTTCCCTACCTCTCCTCACACTTTGAAAAGAACAATACTTTAAGGATGAAATAGAGGATGATATTATAAATGGTTTTATTAGCAATTCACTCCTTGTTGCATCCATTAGAGATCCAGGGGAAGAATATGAGGTAGATGATGCAATTATTGAAAATTTGAAAACTACTCCACATACTGCCAACAGTCCTGTTGAAATTGAGCATGGGAAATATTTAAACATTAATCCTAACTTGACTACTGAACAAAATAGATTGCTGATATATTTATTATAGAAATATAAAAAGGCATTTTCATGGGACTATACAGATATGAAAGGAATCCAGCCAGCCTTATGCACTCACTGCATTTACCTTAAAGAGGACTGCAAACCAGTTAGACAACCACAACGTCGAATGAATCCCGCACTTAAGGAGATAGTGAAAGAGGAGTTGCAGAAACTCCTTAATGCTAATTTCATCTACCTCTTTTCTGATAGTTAGTGGGTATCTCCGCTTGTCATTGTTTCGAAGAAGAACGGCAAGTGGAGAGTCTGTGTAGAGTATAGAGAGCTTAACAAGGCCACCCAAAAGGACCTTTTCCCTTTACCATTAATTGACCAGGTCCTGGATAATCTCTCTGGGAGAAAGTTTTTTTCATTCCTGGATAGGTTCAGTCGCTGCAATCAAATACACATTTCCCTGGAAGACCAAGACAAGACAACCTTTACCTACCCATGGGGTACTTTTGCATACAGAGTCCTTCCTTTTGGCCTCTGCAATGCACCATCAACTTTTCAAAGAGAAATATTAGGTATATTTTCAGATCTCTTGAATGAATGCCTTAAAATTTTCATGTCTGAATTTACACCCTACAAGGATGCCTTTGAAACAACATTAGTTAATTTGGAAAAGGTGTTGGAATGCTGTGAACAAACTAATTTTGCTTTGAGCACGGAGAAATGCCAAATGATGATGACTGAGGGAATTGTGTTGTGACATTTCATTTCAGTAGATGGAATCAATGTAGGCCCTACAAAAATAATTGTGTAACAGCATCACCTATGTTTCAAGGACCAAATTGGAGACTGCCATTCCATATTTCCATGGATGCATCTGACATAGTTGTGGGTGCTATTTTGGGGCAGGTGGAGGAAAAGAAACCTTAGGCCATTTACCACATTAGCAAGAATTTAACTTCAGCTGAAATCAACTATACAATGAATGAGAAGGAATTCCTAGTAGTTGTGCATGCTATCAACCAATTTCGACACTACATCACCGGGTATCAAATATTTGTACACACTGAGCATGCTGCAATTCAATTTTTAATGAATAAACCTGTTACCAATGGTAGAGTTACACGATGGTTATTGTTGTTACAGGAATTTGATATCACTATTTTAGATAAACCTGGAGAAGATAATGTGGTTGCTAATTTTATTTCTAGATTAAATATAGGTGATGATTGCACTCTTATTCAAGATTGTTTTCTAGATGAATATATTTTTTCCATATCTACTCACTCACTGTGGTATGCATATATATCCAATTATCTTGCTGTAGGAAAATTCCCACACCATTTATCTTCCAAAGTAAAGAGGAAGATCATACAACAGAGTGCCACCTACTCCTATATAGAATGCAATCTCTATCACACCGGACTAGACTTTCAGATTAGGCAATGTGTTAGAGAAGATGAGGTTTTTGATATCTTGAAAGATTGTCATGAGAAACCCTGTGGAGGTCACTTCGTTGACAAAAGGACGAGATATAAAGTACTCTCAATAGCATACTATTGGCCAAATATATTCCAGGATGCCAAGAATTTTGTGAAGAGGTGTGATAGCTGTCAAAGGATGGGCCAACCTCAAAAACTAGATGAGATGTCGTTACAACTTTAGATAGTGATAGAGCCATTTGAGAAATGGGCCCTGGATTTTGTAGGGCCGATTAGTCCTTCATCACAACAAAAATCATACATATTGGTCTGCACCGACTACTTCACAAAGTGGGTCGAAGCGAAGGTACTAACTAGATCTACAAAGCAGGCTATTTCAGACTTCCTATTCGAAGATATCTTTGTTCGCTTCAGGATACCCAATGACATAATGACGGATGGAGGGCCCCAATTCACATATAATTTTATCCAGAAGTTGGTTGACAAGTATGGAATTCATCATAGGATCACCACACCTTATCACCCACAATAAAATGGTCAAGTAGAGAGCACCAATAAAGTTATTGAGGGAATCTTAAAAAAAACACTAGCCAACCACCAAATAAATTGGGCCTAGAAACTTCCAGAGGTGCTACGGCCTTACAAAAAAACATGAAGGAATGCTACAATATTCTCACCATATGAATTGTTGTATGGTAAGAATCCTTTATTCCCCATAGAGTTCGAAATAAAGACATTAAGAAAATCATTGCAATTCAATCTCGATTCAAGCACAATGCAAAGACAAAGATTGAACCAACTCAATGATTTGGAAGAGAAACAGTTGGTTGCCATTCAGCAGACAAAGATCATTCAGCAGCAAAGAGCTAGATGGCATGAAAATTTCATAAAGAAGAATAAATTTCAGAAAGGAGATTGGGATCTCTTGTATGATTCAAGATTCAAGAATTTCAAAGGCAAGCTCTGCAGTAGATGGCTAGGTCCTCATGAAGTAGACACGGTCTTTGACAATGGGACCATAAAATTGGTCACCATTGACAGTGCCAAGACACCGTTACTGGTTAATGGGCACCATCTGAGGTTATATCATCAACTTGCTTCGAAGGAATATTTTTTTAACATTGTCACGGACTCTAATCTTTATATTACAGCAGCAGGGGAATGTTCCCCTGTGCAGCCTGAAATTTGAAATTCAAATAAGTGCAGCAGCTAAAAACCACCCTTGCGGTAGCTATTACACCTGTAAAATAATAATAATAATAATAATAATAATAATAATCTAATTGTGAAAACCTATTTTCAGGGTGCAATCAGACAATTTGTAACAATTGAAAACCACTTCTGTGGCGGTTGTTACACTTAGTTTTTTTCCTTTTTTTCAAAACATCATCGTTCCTTCTCAATATATATATTTTACAAGTTGATGTTACTTATTTGTTTCTTTTATATATCTATTTATCCTAATCATCATGTTTTCTGAAGAATAATACAAAGGTTTCTTTGGTTGTTACACATGTAACAACCAACAACCATGAACAGTATTTCTTATTTCATCACATGCAGCAATAATTTTGACATTCAAGCATGACTGCCATGATCAATGTGAGCAGTACGCCACCAATTCAAATTCCTCCTCCACGTCGCTCTAGGTACATCATCATTTAATAGTTTGGTGATTGCTGGCAAGAGATGATATTCCCATGACGGCCGTGGGCGGCCATCCCCATTAAAGTAGGGGGAATATATCTCATAATAATTGAAAGAAATATGTAGTTATGAACCGTTATTAACCCCACATGCATCTAATTAAATAGCACGATAGCTAATGATGACCAAATCCAACCAGAAAAGGCATTTTTACTTAGAACCCATTACCTTCCATAATGAGACATTTATGTAGGAATGTGTGAAGTACAATTCAATAATTCGTAAATCCTGTCACCTCCCATCACCTTCCTTAGCTGAAGTCTTGTATCCTCATTCGAAACTCTTCATCGAAGATAACCGGAGTAGCGTGTCGAGATAAAATAATCAATGCAGTGACATTACGGTTGGTTGAGAAATAAGAAGTGAATTAAGAATAGCAGTAATATGTGAGGAGTGGTAGTAAGACACGAGACGGACTCCATGGAAACCTTGCATAATTTTCTGGAAGCTTACCAAGTATTTAGGGATGCCGGGTGGATTAAATATTTTTAGAAATTGGAAGGCTCAGACGAGGCTATTACAATCGAATTCGCTTAGAATTTGAATAACCACTAGACCAAAGTTAGGGGCCTGCAAATTTAAGTGACAGAAGAAGTAATTGCCCAAGTGACCACATTTCTAGTAGACGGATGAAGATGGTTTAATGGGAAAATCAATGACCCTTCTTTGAAGGAAGATTTTCTTAAAGGAGAAGAAAGGTTGGAAAAGAAGGGAAGAGGAATTAACAGATTACCATTCCCCCAACCATGGGAAGATGTCGACCTGGGTTTAATCAAATACATTAATTGCAAGGGAAGATACAAAATCATTTTTAATTATCACTTCCCTCCACTTAATCATCTTCGGCACCAGCAAAATATCAACCTTCCATTTTACTTATTGGGAAACATTAAGCATATGGCGAGGACGGTGAAGACAAAAACACATCCAGAAGCATGTGTGACCAATAATGGAATTATTAAATTGATTGTGTTGGATGCTCTAAGTGAGCAGGGAAGGAGTTGGGAAGAATTTAAATGAAAAAGGCCTGGGACAAGCCAAAGAAAATAGGTCGCGACTTCGAAAGGAAGTCATCCAGAAGCTGAAGTCTAGACTCGGCCTGTTAGGGTAAAAATTGGAAAAGAACCCATTGACGAGCCCATTGGGGATAGACGTCCAAAACAGAGGGTGAGAGTTAACTTGCCAACATAACCATTACCCATAGCTGAAAATCATAAAGAAGAAGAAGGATCAGAAGAAGAAGAAAGAGAACCCTCCTCATCAGGTAAGGACGAAACTCATGTTCTGCTTTTAGAACTTGAAAATTTAAGAAAGGAAAATTAACAGTTGAAACAAATATTATCTGAGGGGAAGGAAATCTTAGTATCCATATGCACAGCATGTTCTCAAGGACTAACATTAGCAAGGTATAAGTTCTATGGGGAAAGAACCAGCCCAATGGAAATAGAAACAAAAATTCGAGAGGCTGTTACATAAGAACCTGTTAAGGATATTGTTGTTACACAAGAACCAACAATTAAAGCAGAGCCTTCTGTAGAGATTGACCTAGAGGCCGATACACAAGAAGATGTGGAGGCCACTATTGTTACAAAAGAAAAAACAATGGACACAGAGGGTACTCTAGGCGAAAATGAAAGGGTTGATACACAAGAACCCACTAATGAAGTTGTTGTTACACAAGAACAAGTAGTAGCAGACCCATCCAACAGAGGTTGTTACGCCCATTATTGATGTTGATGTTGAATGCGGAGGAATGTTGGGTCCCATCATGGGATGGAGTTCTGCGAAAATTTTGTTGATTTCTAAATTGCATAAGTGGAAACAGGAAGCAATATCCCTTCGGGAGGGGGTGATTTCGTTGAAATAACATCAGAAGGAGATAAGTGATTTACAGGAAAAATGGATGAAAGAAGAGTTGAAGGAAGTTTGGGAAGATTATAAGCAGAAGGATTTCGTAAAGAAGTAGGAGGAATAACTATTGTTTTTATAGCAATAAGTTCATGATCTGACTGTGGATAAGCAAAAACTCCATGAGCTTGCCCTCAATCTGTTGGGGTGTAGGCAACCTTCCCCTTCTTACCCCATTTTCCTATGGGAACGTTGTTACATGTTTCAGTTAAAATCCATCATGGAGGACAGGCCCTATCTGTGTTCTTCCACTCACACTTTTTTAGATGTCTTTCGTGCTTCTGATTTTGACAAAAAAAGCCTATTGTGTGGGTTATTTTTTCATAATATCATTTGTGTGCACATAATTATGCAAATGGTGGTCACTAGATTATCCTATATGGGGGATTTGAAGTTACGAGGCTTTGTGTCATTAATGAGGAATCATATTGAGTGGCATTTGTCCACCAAATCTATGGATGCCAATGAAGAAAAGACAAAACTATGGATCCTGGTAGAACTAGGGTGGGCCGCTGAGTTAAGGCAGGAAATTAGAAGCATTCTAAGCACTCCTTGGATAAGGGAGTCTTCTATCACTTACAGAAGAAGGATTGTGAACTTCTGCCTTAATGAGTTTTCAGTAATGAAGATTCGAGCCTTGACTGGGTGTTTGAAATGTACAGAAGCCAGTAGTGTTGAGCTACTGAAGGGGGAATCATTTGCATTTCAGAACTTTGTGGTAGCTGTTACACATGTACCTTCATATGCACTGATAATACAGACCCTTGGCCCTTCCTCTCTTGGGTTAAGATTCAAGTTCACTTTGATCTAGCTGCCAATAGAAGATTACCAGATTTATTATGAATTGAGCATGAATCAGATTCTTAGGTACGACAACTGATGGCTACTCAAGGGTACAGGTCTGCAGATGAAGACACAACTGGCGCTTATGACCTCTCTGACCTGCACCGGATATTATCATGGAAGATTAGATTTTTCATGAGAACATGCAAGTGCTTCAGCTGGGGGGATATGTTGGGTGCCAGTTTTGCACTTATTTCCTACATCTATTTCTCCCATTTTTACATTGTGGCTACAATCATTGGGACTATCTTTTCCTCTTTTTCTATTTTTCTATCTTAACCAGTGATGTTTCACCTTATTTTCATTATCTTTCCATTTCATCGATTATTATAATGTATCGTGTCTTTTTTATGACTATCTTGGGATGAATGTTTGGAGAAGTTCTCTGGTCTTTTTTTGTCCTTCTAGATGTTATTTTTAGCACAAAATATCTAGAGCATGAGGTGTATAGGAGCAGTTGAAGGTGTGTTGTTATAGTGAGCTGTTACACCACGGTGTTGTTACATCGTGGTGTTGTTACAGACCTGATAACTGTTGTTACAGTTGTACTGCTAACTGGATATCATCAACTTCTGGATGTCAACCTGTCCTCTACTGTTGTTACACTATAGTTTTGATTTTCCACAATAGCTATAGGATTCATTACATATTGTATTTTAGGATAACAACTTTTAGGCGGTTTTGATTGTAATCTATATTCTTCCAGTCAGACTTTTTATTAAGAAGTGGTTGTAACTATATGTATCCTATTTTGATCAGCATGAGAATCATAAGATTCTCATGACTAATCCATCCCTCATTTTTCTGAACATGTAATTACCACTATATAATTCTCGACCCTTGAGGTCAAAAGGTTAGTGGAGAATAGTATTACTATGGCTCTATAATTTTGGTCACATTAATACAAGTTATCACGTTTTTGTTGTTACATGCATTGTCTGGTTTATTTTCTGTTTAAGTTTATTTTTCTTCCTGTGCCCTGCTAGGGAGGAAGGGCCCTCCTCTTTAGCAAGGATTGCAATAGTTAAGGTAGTTGTACATATTTATTATTTTCTTTATTTATTGGTGGAAGTGTTGTTGTTGTTGTTCTAGATGTGAGTAGATCTTCTTCAATTCAACATTGTTGTGTTGTTACATAGATGTGATTAGAGATACTAGATGGGTAATTATTGTGTGGCACGCTAGGTACATTTAATTGAGGCTTGATTACAATCCTGTAGATCATTTTTATTGTTGCACAAGTGGTTTCTTCCAGCATTTAATTCAACAATGATTTCTCTTTATTTTTATTTACTTCTAGTTTGATGTGTCGGCACAGACAGTGCAGTTGTCATTGAAATAAAATACATCCCTGGATTGATAATTCATGTGTACCATTTTAGTCATTTAACAGTGATTAATAGAGTCCAACAAGTGGGACAAGTTGATACAGGATGAATAGATTGAGAGCAAGTGGAATATGTTGAAAATGTCGGGGAAGAGAGTTCAATAGATTGTTGAATATAAGCTTCATGTACAGCTAAATTAAGGTCTACTACTAGATCCTGTAACTTTTCCAAGTTTTGGAGTGTTTGTTGATCAAAATTTGGCTCTATAAATTGACCTTCAGATGTATGCGGTTGTAAAATAGATTGATCAAATATTGTCTCATCCACGAAACTTTCAGACTTGGTCCTAAACAGACTATGTTCAAATGGTAAATCGAACTGAATATCCTCTATAGTGAAAAAGCTCTCTGAGAGAGAGTTTTCCCTTGGTGGTGGACTACTAATTCCTTAACTCTCAACGAAGATTTTCTTCCTAATTACTTTCTTGGGAATATCTAAAATCTTTGGAGGTTCTAAATCTAGATGTGATCTAGTGTGAATTATTTTAGGAGCCAAATCTAAATAGTATCACACACAATTTAACTATGTACAAAGTTTACAACCTCTGAAAAATAACTTCTAAAAATTTCAATTTTTTATTTTCTAAAATAAATTTTTGAACTAGGGAAATGAATTTTTGAAATCAAGATTCGTTTGCTCCCTAGTGGAGTCTCCATTATGTTATCACTCTGTAATTTTTGAGGCTGCTGAAAAATTCACAAAGGTGACCACATAACCACATTGGATGTTGGGATCTAACCCTTCCAGCTTCAAAGAGGGATCTCTCTTTATGATTTAGTTTTGTTTTTCTAAGATATTAGGCTAGATATCTAGTTCGTTGTTTGATTGTTTTGAGATTTTTTGGTTGATTTATGCCAGAATTTACGATTGGGATATGGATTTAATTACTTAAATATGGATCTATTTCAATCTTTAAAGGTAGATTTCACAGGGAAAAGTAGCCAAATCAATTGGATCCTGTAAGATAAATGAGATGGAAAAGAAGAAGATTTAGAGAATTCATTAAGTAAAGAGCAATTAAGAATTCATTTACTTAACTTCAATTGAAAACATTGAAATTATTCAAATCTAGAATCATAGTGTGCATTAAAACAAATTTCGTTCTTAATTTTCGTTTGAATAAAACATAATAGGAAACAATGATGAATAAATTTATAAATGCATAAACAAAAAAGAGAATCACTTCACCAGTAACTTGACACAAGAATCTTGTGAGATATTTTTCTTTATTACTGAAATGTCCACTGGAACTTGGTGGAACAACTTTACAATAGTCCTCTTTGATGCAAAAAATCTACCCATACTACTTCGAACTAAGAATTATTTATACAAAAAATATTACAAATATATTGATTGAGAGGATCAAGAATAAATTCTTAAGTACCTAACATAAAATTACAAAAATAGCACAAAATTATAGGAATTTTTGAACAACTTGGCTTGTTGGCACTATTCTCATGGTTGTTGTTGCTGACTTTTGATGACTTTGCATGGAATTCTACCGCGTTGTTTGTTGTGTTGTCCAAGATGGAAAATTGATTTTACTCTAGTAACTCACTTAATTTTTCCCATCTATCTTCCGTTGGAATAGAAATTTTGATTATTTTTCTATAAGCTTCATCAACCTCTATGTATTTTTGAAACATGGGCTTGATGATGAATAAATGCATGAGCTCATGACTGATGAACAAATCAAAATCCAAAGCCTCCATAAATTCCTTCCCTATGAGGTGGCCTTTGATACCTGCAAATTTGGATGTATCTTGGGAAATATTGTCCAACTTTTCTTGGTAATCATTCAAACTTATCAATTCTACTTCTGCATTCACAAGCCTTAGCAACCCTTTCCTGTTGAACACCTTCATCGTTTTGTGAAATCTATGAATATTTGTATCAAGATTCTAGCACGTGTTCTCTAACTGCAGCATGAGGTTTTTTTGGTGTGCACCCTTTTAACTTATAGTATAGTTTCGATCCTATATTCAATTCCCAAATGCTCTAATTCCATTATGTTTTTGGAATTTAAGTGCTTAATGATGGTTGTATCTTCCCCTAGCTTGTGTCCCAAATCTGTCTTCATGTTTGTTATTACCTCTTTTGAAGTCAGTATCAACTCCTGTTGCTCAAACACAATCAGAATGGAAGGCCATATTTGTGTGATGGCCTCATTAATTTTTGTCCATATATTTTATCCGGCTTGGGCCAGAGTATTAGCCATTATTGATTCACTTTGTAACTGCTCAACTTTTAATGTCACCTGATAGGTTTTCTGCCACTCTGAGACATAAGAGTTATCAACCTTCAGCGTCTATTCTGACATTACTTTTAGCTGATTTTTTAATTTGACAATATCTTTCTAGAGAAAGTTGAAATTGTCCATGGATTTTAATAATTCATCTATTGTTTGTGTTGGTTCAGAAGTTGATGTAGATGCACCTGGATTGGTGGCCACTGCAATTGGAATAGTTGTAAGAGGGACTATGGCCAATTGTGCCACCTGCTCATTTTCTCTGAGTAGTTTCTCTAATTTCACCTCCATTTCTCTAATCTGATTGTTCTACTCAATGTTTATTATGAACATGTCCTCTTTCTATTTTTCCATCTCTCCAACCTCCTTAACCTATGGATCTTCTATAGTAGACAATTTTTGATGCTTTCTTAATGCTTCTATATCAAAAATTTTTCTCTTTACTATCTCTTATGCTGTCTTGACATCATTTGGATTGTATCCCAATTTAATTACTAAGTCCTCTAATGACTTGATTTTAGTATCTTTGGCTAAGAATGAAATCCTTTCCAATTAAAGTTATGTTTGTGTATTATTTATGGATGCATACAATCTAGAATCTAACATGGAGGCAATAGTTAGTGAAGAATATATCATTTCACTAGATTATTTATGCATTTCCATTTGATCAATGGGATGGATTTGCTTGGCATCAAATGAGAAAACATGCTCTTCATAATTTGTTGATGTCCTCGGAGTTGGTGCTTTGGCTTCTAGGAATGTTATTTTAATTTTACCATGTTCAGTATCAAAGGTTGAAAGCAGCTTATGTTGTGATGTTGTTGTCTACTTCCATAATGGTGTGTATGCATAAACTTTTAGCAGCTCATTCCTTTGCTTGATGGCCTTATATATTGCAAAGATGTTGGGATCACCAGTGTCCTTAGCCAAATCAGTGGACTGTGAAGTTTCTGGAGGATCCTTTGTGGTTGAAGAATAGGGGGATAATGTGATGATATCATCTTACTTGTAGATACATGAGGTTTGGTTATCAAAATTGTCTCTTGTTATTTGTTTTATGAATGAAACACTGGTGAAAAATTTGTCTTTTGTTTCTTCTTAGAGATTAAGAATTCCTTAGCTTCAATTTCTCTTGTTGGGGAATCTTCTCTTATCCTTTTCTCTAATTTCTCTTGAGGTGTAGGAGTCTGAGATGTTGTGGGAGAGATAAATTGTTCTTTTGCCTCCTGCAGGGTGTTCTCCTCCCATTGGGTTTGGTTCATATACTACTCTATTTATGGACGAGTATGTGTGAATTAGGGGAATTTTGACGTCTAAAATGGGTGTCCTAAAGAAATTATAAAATAATAGTGGAAATAATCAAATAATATTAGATTACATCATCAAAATTTAGAGGAAAAAAAGAAAAAACTACTTTTTCAACTCGTATTTTCAACTTATCTCCCTATGAGTTTACTCAAAATTTGAGCAGGAACACTCAATGGATGCAAAATTTGATTCCTCATCCAAGTAGTACCCATGTTGAATACTTTTGATGGACCATGCTACACGAAAAATGAGAAATACATGAAAAATCATGTTTTCATGTATTTCTCATTTTTCTTGTAGCAGAGTCAATCGAAAGTATGCAACATGGGTAATAATTGGATAAGGAATTGAATTTTTTATTCAACGATTACTCAAACTCAAAATTTTAGTAACACATTAGGGAGATAAGTTGAAAATACAAGTTGACAAAGTAGTTTTATTATTTTATTATTTTTTAATCTTTTTACTTTTTTACCCCAAAAATGGTGAAGCATCCCCCATGGTTGACATCATCATCTTGAATCGTATTGGTTCTTATAAAGTTTATTTTGGTTGTACATGTTTCCTAGGAGACCCATTTTAGACCTCAAAAGTTCTCTACCGTAGGACGTTGCCTTCTGCTCCACCCTCATTTTTGGAATCAAACCGAAAGTTTCATAGGACCATGTGAAAATCAGTTTGAAATTCATTTGTTTTAGCATCAAGTCAGCTTCTCTACCAACTATTCTGGTATTGCAGACAAAGGGCCCAACCTGTGATTTAATCTTGAACTGGGCCTTCTTCTTTGTAGCCACAAAGTGCATGTCATCCATATGGATCATCTATATTATGTACTCTATTGAGAAAATTATCATACGTACAAATTTTGGCAGCCTATAGGGTGCACCATAAATCATGATTTATGTATAATTCTGGTATAAATACCAGTCACCTGTCTTTACTTGATCACTTAAGTAAAAAAAAGATTGAATATATGCCCCTATCTAGGGCTCTAATTCGCTATTTAGGAGGAAAACCACTATGTATAGGAACTTATCAACATATTATGTGAAGGAGAATTTTGTGGAGTTCCTTCTTACCAAGGATTTCCAATGTATCCCTGATTGAGCATTTCTCATCCATATTTTGTAGAGTGAAAGGAAACTTGTCCGCTTGATAGTAGATGAACAAATACACTAATACTATAGAATACTTGAAGGATCCCTCTGTGTGAAACTTATCCAACTGATCATGCATGGCATATTCAATCAATTGATTGTAATTGAAAATGGCAGGCTTCTCTTCTATGGACAATATTGAGAGGAAACCAATAATGGCTTCATCAACCCATTGGTCTGAATAACAACCAAGGATATATGAAACAATGGTTATGATTTGTTTGGTTACGTCTTGAAACATTGAAGAGGAATATGGAGGGTTAGTTTTGTGGATTTGGGCAACCTTAGGGAGAAAAATCTAAAAAATATTAGCTCTCAGTGGGAAAGTCAAATTTTTATATAGTTTTGTGAGATAGTCTGTAGACAAAGGCATAAAATATTTTAGGTGATTGACTTGCAGCATCTGTGATATGGATTCAACTATAATGGTGAGGAGAACTTCACCATTACGATTTACTATGGATATTTGGGATGGTACATAGCTAGTATGACACGAGGAAATGAGTTCGGGGAATAGATGAGTTTGTGGAAACATGAACTGAGGAAGGGAAGACTCCCATATGCCTAGCTCATCTTTTTGATCAAGGAATTTTTTCTTTAACCAACTGTGAATTTCGAGCAAGTCGAATTCCCAGTTGGTGTCTACAATTTTATACCAAATGTCAACCAGAGGCAAGTGTTCCAAGTCGATGGGAGGGGGAAACATCGGGTTCTCTTTGAGCTTTTTCCCTTTATTCTTTGAGGATTTTCCTTTTGGGGCCATTATCAAACTATCGATTAGAATGAGGGATGAAAAGAAAGCTAAATTACCTGGATCAGGATATTACCTTATAAGTATAGAGGTGGTGAATGTTGATTGAATTGATAAAATGTGGGGTCACCTCTCTAATTATAGCAATAGGGAGGATTATCAGTTCCTATGATAGTTCGCAAACATGTAGAAATTAACTAGTAATATAAAAACAGCAAGGAAAATGATTTTTATAGAGTACCGATGTTAAATAGATGAACATTTTGATCTGTCATTACAAGTTACCGTTAGGAGGGGAGTTGGTCCGTTGCATAAGAATGGGAAGTATTAATGGAAGTAATAGTCTGCTGACGTGGCAAGGGAGCGCCAGTGCTAGCGTTTAATTGGGAGAGAATCGGATATGGTGTCGAAACAAATGAGAAATAAATTATAGGGAGTCGAGTCTACAATCATGAGTTGGCAGATGGTAAGTGGAGTAGGTAGGCTGAGTCGGATGGAGTGGTAGTGGGGTCGAGTAGATACGTGGTGTGGTGGTATTAGCATATGGAGAGATGGTCAACAAAGTGAAATTTTCGAGGGGGGGTGGGGGGGTTGCGATGAGGGAAATGGAAAGGGGGGGGGTGCAAACTACTGTGAGGGCATCACGTTAGTCTGTGGGTCCACCCCTTTTGGACCCACCCCACCCTACGAGCGAAGTGTGATGGAGCTCGAGGGGACCCAAAATCACTCCCTCGTCGTTGATCCGGGTAGTGGAAATCTCGACCATTTTTTTTAATCCAAAGTTATAAACTTTATAAAATATCCATAATCCTTTACCTTTATTACATGCACTTTAAAAGTGTAATTAATCATAACTCAATGCTAAATATGACTTTAAACTATATTTATCTAATTGATCTAAGGGCGCATTTAAGCTTGCAACCCTATTTTCTCTAATATAACTAACCATTTCAACCAATATTAAGCTATATGGTTGATTTATTCCCCTAACCTAACCTATTTAGCACTGTAAAAACCTATTTGAAGTGGCATTTAAACAAGATGCACACTTATTTGCAACATTTCTAAATGAAATTCTTGATGTTTTTAATTTTTCTAGTCGCATTTGATCTCACTCACCTAGGGGGACATTTCTCATATAATTTTATTTTTTTCCCTTTTCTTTTTCCTTTATTTTTTGTATTTTCTTTGATTTCATTTTCTTTTATTCTCTATTTTTTCTGTCCCTTACAATATATATATATATATATATATATATATATATATATTCATTTATTTTTCTTTCTTTCTTTATTTCTTTTTATTTGGAAATAAAGTTGAAATATGAAACATTATTTACATTTTGAAACATCAAATCATCACGTATAAATATACAACTCATCATATGAAATATAGGATCCTAACATGCTCCATCAAAATAAAATTGATGAGGCTCTGGGATTTGAACTGCTAACAAATTGGACTGATTTAGATACCTGGGGATGCCAATAACCTTGAATAAATCCACCTCTCAGACATGGAATAGTATTATGGAAAAAATCAAAGGAAAAATGGAGAATTGGAGGCCACAATGGATAAATATTGCAAGTCAAGTGGTTCTCTCAAAGGAAATTCTATCAGTAATTCCCTTATTTTAATTTTCAGCGCTTTTGGCTCCCAATCTAATTATTTCATGGCTAAAGATCCTTATTAGAATTTTTATATGGAAATGAGGGAAATCCTCTACAAAAATGTTCCACCTCATTACATGGGCCATTGTTAGAGCTTCTAAACAACATACAGACCTAGGGATAAGGGATCCTTTCCTAGAGAATCTTTCGTTTGGTGCAAATCTAGATTGGAATCTTTGAGCTCACCCCAATTCCTAGTGGGCCCAAATTCTCAGGAAAAAATATCATCGATCATCGGAAATTTGTTCGATCAGAAAAATTTCACCCATATTGAAGCTTATATCTTAGGAATATTTCCTGATCAATTCACACCTCAATTGGATCCAAAGAAATGGTGAATCGATCATACTCTGGGAGGACTCTATTCTTCAACAAAATCCATTAGATCAATGCCATGAATTGATTTCATTAAGAGAATACATGTGGGAAAATGGAATAACAACTCTTACCAAAATATCCCAGTCAAACAAGGAAGTATTATGCACTGAATGGAATATGGGATATTTTCCTAAGCATATCAAGGCTCTTGGAGAAATTTTGGAAAATAAATTTCCAGGAAGAGCTTTAATCAATCATCACCTTTATGATAAGATAGGGTGGAAATATTTGGCATACACAGCCAAAGAAGGATATTCAAAACTTCTCTTTCAATCAAGTGTAGAAATTATATAACTGATATGTTATACATCTGAGATTTTCCTGATCACAAACTATTTGACTTCATGCACAATACAGAATCTCTTATACCATTGATCATTAATTGCGGAAATAAAATCAATTGCATACACACATTAAAACCATAAAAATTCACACATATGAACACAGTAATTTATGGGAAAGCTTAAAGTTGAAAACCCCCAACTATCTGTATATTATATGTCATAGACATCATGTAAAAATCATCATACAAAGCTCCTCACAAGCTCTTAGTACAATCTCCAATTTCTACACACTAATCATGTCTGGTCTAGAAAATCCCATGCACAGATCTCTGCCACCTGCTAGCCTGCCTCTACTGTGCAATCACTGCTGAATAATGGCTTTGAATGAACTCGAATTCATCCAGACTTTCTCACACAATCCTCATTGGAATCTCCAACCACTGTGTGTTGAAAATCATGCAACACTATACTCACAACTGATAGTCACACTGCTCTTTCACCTACCTCTTCACTAGTCTCCACTGAAATTGTCCATGCACTATAGTTAACTGATGTATTCTTCAGTTGATTAATGAGTTAATAATTAGTGAATTAATTATTAATTATTTCACACCACTCTCACTAGTGTATCAATCAGTTAGACTAGATACAACTAGCTCAACTGTGTCTAACTGAGTTAAACTAAACACAACTCCATTAACTACTTCTACTAACTCCACCAAAATCTGTCACATGAGTTCTAACTGAAGTCTCCATGCAAAAGCTCCACTTAACCCTCAGGAATAGTGTAATTCCTTCTGTCAACTCCTGTGCCACATCTGTGCACTTAACTGAAGTGCTACAAGAGAATAAGATAATGTTTATAGTCCAAATATTATTAAGAGCTAATAATATTTGACATATCTATTTTTAGACTGGCAATCTAAAAATAGATTCCACCCAATACGTTTAAAAATAGAAGTCCATCTATTTTTTCCAACTTGACCAACCATCCAAAAATAGCATCCTGCAACTCATAGAATATGATCGACATGTCTAAAAATAGACATAGTCTAAAAATAGAATGTGCGCCAAAAATAGCCTACGGGCCCACTTAGTGAAGGTGAATTCTTTCCACTAAGCTCATCATCTTGTTGCAATCTCAACACTCCCTCTCAACAAGATAGGGATTATCTGCAACCCAGATCCTGCCCCTATGGTATTCGAATTTGCTCTTGGTGAGCGCCTTCGTCAAGATATCAGCATCCTGATCCTCCGTAGGAACGTAAGAAAGTAACATGATCTTATGCTACACACAATCTCTGATATGATGATACCAAATTTCAATGTGTTTATATCTATCATGAAATATTGGATTAACTAAGAGTTTGATGCAACTCTAATTATCAAAATATATCACAGTAGGATCTAAGTGTGAACCGAACAATCCAACCAAGATCTTCCTCATCCATATAGCCTTGCATGCAGCCAAAATCGCTACCATATACTCGGCCTCTACTAAAATGAGTGCCACGGATCTCTGCTTCCTACTGTACCAAGAAACTGTTGTCGACCCGATACTGAAAATCCCTCTAGATGTGCTCTTTCTGTCTGTTGGGCTCCCTGCCCAATCTGCATCCGTGAAGCCACACAGCTTCACCTCATCCGACTATTGGTACCAAGGTCCATATCCCAATGTGCCTATGATATATCTCAATACATGCTTCCCCGCCTTCCAAAAGAGCTTTGTAGGCTTAACCATAGCTTGTGAAAATTGGTTAACTGCATAGCATATGTCAGGTTGTGTATTGACCAGATACATGAGCGACCTCACCAACTGTCGGTAAACAGTGGCATCCACTACCTCTGCCGATGTAGCATCCTCTTTCCTCCAACCACCGGGAAGAAGAGTGTTGATAGGCTTGCAGCCATGCATGTTGAACTTCTCTAGTATCTCCCGGGCATACTTGCCTTGAGACACAAACAATCCATTATTGCACTACCATATTTCCAATCCCAAGAAATAATGAAGGAGGCCCAAGTACTTCATCTCAAACTCTTTTGCAAGATCAGCCTTGCATGAGAGTTGTTTGGTCTCAACCTAGTCTCCTAAATTGAGTTCATTTAATTATCAACCAGGGTTGGTAAACTGCTGAAGTGAAGTGCACTGTATGTGCCTAAGTGTTTGTTTCTTAATGCGTTGTGTTTAGTGTTTTATGATGTTTTTAGTCTTTTGATGGTTTTATGTTCACAAGGAAAAGAACTAGATGCTAGTGGAAAGAAGCTGCTGGTTAAAAACAGAGTGAAGCCTAATTTATTGATGACAAATGACAAATGACAAATGCAAATACTAAAACAGAATCAAACCTAAACTATGACTAAGCAGAATACAAAGCTTGATAATGACTTCAAGAAAATGAATCAAAACATAAACTTAACTTGTCCAATTCTTTCATTAAAGGTATTTTGGAAGAGCTTGAGAAATGGGCAGCTAAGTATACAAATTCTCCTAACTAAACAATTAAACAATCAGCTTATAACGATACAACATCTTATCCATGATTAAAGATTTGTTGAAACATATTTGGAGAAGAACATTGGTAACATCATAAGATCTCTACTCTAAGACTAGCTCCTAATTCTATTCTGCAACTTAGTTTAACATCACTAAACCTTACTCAAAAGTTATAGATTTCTTTTTAAAGTAGGCTTTTGAGGAAAGGCTTTGTTTATGAAATGGTAAAGAGGTTGCAAAAGTACTTCAGGCCTTGGGATGATATTGTCTTCTATCCAGATGGTTATGAGTCAATTATAGATTTGGAACAAAAGAGGTTTTGTAAATAATGAAGGCCGTGGTGTTTAAGTTTAACAACTAATGTAATCTAATATGCAATGGATGACAACTAAATGTGGAATGTAAATACAATGAGCTAAGCTAGAACTGAACTAAGATGTCACTAGTCTACAATAAGCAGTGCTGAACTAACAAGCCATTATCAAACTTAAAACGAAATAACAAAGCATGAATTGAATGCAATTTGACTCCAAAGTACCCTAACTAAGTTATCATGCAATTAATCTATGGGATTCTACAACCTATTTTGTCCATCATGAATGGTATTTTGGAAGAGCTTGTTAGAAAAATCCTGGCTGTACAATTCAGTGCAAATGCAAACATAAAGACTGAAAGCAATTTAAAAACTAAGACATCATAACTATTTCCTACCCATTGTTATGACATTTTGGAAGACCGTTTTAAGAGTAAGATCAGCTATGCTACTTAGTGTAAACAAACAACTGAAACATTCAGTATCACAGTCATGCCTTAGACATCATAAGGATTTTTTGGAAGAGTTTACTAGAATAGGTTCAACTGTGATAATGAACAAAAGAAATTACAAATAAAACCTACAACACTACAGCCATTTCCCATTCATTATCATGATCTTTTGGAAGAGTTTCTTAGAACAAGTATAGCTATAGTGACTAATGAAATTAACTATGAACTCAAAATTCAAAAGCGTGAAAACGACTAAGATACTTATATAAATTACGAAAGTAAAGCCGTGCAAGAGGCAGGGGCCCTCTACCACCAGACGGAATCTAACTCAAAATCAACTCAACGTGTTCAAAGCAATTTTGTCTTCTTCATTAAAGGAAAATAACTTGAAACAGAGTATTCTCGGTCTTCAGAAATATAGTATTAAATCCATGAAATCTAAGCAAAATCTAGAGCTTGTCTCTCGGTTTTCCGAGTGCTTTTATAACAAATCTACATAACATAACTTGCAAAAATACGGGGATCATTGTCTTTTCTTATCAAAATCGTACTAGGACTCTAAATATGGCAGCGTAAAGGGACAAAGGACATTTAGACTGTCCTAGTCCTATTAGAAGTCTGCCTCCTTGAATGAGTTCCCACGTACAAAACCACGTCCAGAATTCGGTTCATTCTTCATGGTGAGCAACGAACGATGAGGACATGATGTGGAATATACCCATGTGTGGCTTTTCCTGAGAGGACACCTGGAACATGCTTGAACATGAAGACAGCTGCAGAATTGGCGGTTAGCTACGGAATGTCTGCATTCTGTAGCTAGTTTCAGTTCAAAATGCATTACAATGACAAAATCACAAAACTTAGCAAGTTAGCCATGATATTCATTCTTAAAGTAATTTTAACTAATTTCATTGATCATTTGGGCCTGGGATAACAATGGAAAAAGGAAAATGGAGTGAAGTAAGATGAAAGAAAGAAAAATATTGGGGCTCAACATACCCCCACTGCTGACTTCTTGCATGTCCTCATGCAACTTATTCCATAAACTCAGAGACTTCTGCAAGAACATCCAACCCTCTTCTTCTTCTTTGCCTGGAAGTTAAAGGTCTTCTAGGTTTCCTGATGACTAACTTGAACCTTAAGTTGATAAGTGCCCTGATTAGCTTCTTGTTCCTCTTTTTCAACTTTTCATTAGCCTTTTCCACTTTGTCCATTTGTAGAGATAAGGTTGAGTTCATACTGGTTTTGAGTTTGACTTGTTCCTTGAGAATATCATTCTCAGCTCTGATATGTCTATTAAGTACTTCCAACTCATACCTATCTCTTCTTAACACATCTATTTCAGACAGTGGAGGACTAGGGGTTCTATCTCTACTCTCTGAAGCTTTCCTTTCCAATGTTTCAACATAGTCATGAACTTCTTGCTGTGTAGTGTCAATTTCAGGGGTTTCTTCATTAAAATATTCTTCAACATCTTCTTCAATAGATGTTTCCTCATCTTCTATGTTTATCACCCCTGTTTGTTTGATCTGTGTTTTCCTTAGTTCCCCCCTGAGTCTATGGCTTCTTCTTGGTTGGGATGATCCCTCTCCTTTTTCTGTGGCAGATTTTTTGATTACCCTCTCTTCCTTAAGTTGTCTCTTAATCTGAGTCAACTTCTCAGAGATTATTTCTTTACTACTTTCCTGTACTGTTTTGTCAATTTCAATTTTAGAGGCTCTCCATTTTCTGCTTCTCCTTGTAGGCTGATGTTCAGGTGAAGGCTCTTTTGGTTCCTCAAAGTGATTTCTTACCAAGAAATTATCCCAAGTATCTTTTGTTTTGGCTAAATGGTGTTCAATTAAAATCTTAACCAAGCCATGATGGTATAGAGTTGTTTCTAGGAATTGGACTCTTCTTTGAACACCAGAAGCCATCTTTTTTAAACTTTGAAGCAAGAAATAGGGAAAATTTAGCTCTTCCTCTAGAAAATGCATTATCAACCTAATATGGTAAACATAAAATGTGCCATATCTACCTTCACAAGTGATAAATTTTTGTAGAATAAGCAATATGTTTCTCCATTTATTTTTTTAATGCAGAACTTGGAATTCCCTTTTTAAACACAGTGACATCCATACCTGGTGATTTTAGGATTTGCTTCCATGATTCATTATGAAATTCTCTATTTTTAAACCATCTTTCTCCATGTCTAAGCAATCCTATTGCTTCTGCAATAAAAACCTCTGTGACAGTGAATTTAACATCTCCAACTTCAACCTCGGCTCCTTTGAATGACCTTGCAAATGTTTTAGTAACTTCTTTGTGGAAGCCATTAAATTTCTCAAGGAATTGTAGCCATCCTGCCTGTTGAAACATTTCTCTACTCTGAGGGTATCCTTCCAGGTATTTTGTGCCCACTGGTTCAGTCCTTACAATGAGGCCCATAATTTCTTATTCAATCTTCAGATTAGTACTCTTTCTGCTCACGGAAACAATGACTTCAACCTTCAAACTGATATACCTCTAGTTCACGGTGATAGTGCTTCAATCTTCAAACTAATATATCTCTGCTTCACGGTGACAATGGCTTCAAATTCCAAACTGATATACCTTTGCTTCATGGTGATAGTGCTTCAATCTTCAAACTGATATATCTCTGCTTCTCGGTGACAGAGATACCTCTATTTTGTGGAATGAAATGATGAAGGGCTGGCTACGGAATGGATTAATAGGAAATGGTTACGGAACGAGTTAATGAAGTGAGGTGAAGAAAAAAAATTAATGAGTGAAAAGACTGCGGAGATTTTTTTACAACGGATTCGAAAATCATCATTAAATGATTTGGCTGGGTGACGTGAGAAAATCAAACACTTCAGCCTTTTAACCGCTTAAATGATGATCGGATATAGAATTTGAAATGAAATATTTTTATCCAAAGTTTGTAGAGGGTATATTTGGCATGATCAGTAAAAATAATCAAAACAACTTTTCGAATGATTCATAACTAGACTATACTAAAGTTTTCATGAAATGCCATTATAATCAGAACTTTTTACCTTTTCTTTTCATCTGCTTTTTGTGGTCTTTGTATACTTTTTTCTCCTTTGGAAGGGTATTCATAATCCTTCTTTATTCTTCTTGTTCATGGATATGCTGGATCATCTTGTTGCAATTCAAATGTTTATTGATCAGTGCCTTCAGGATCTGTAGCTCCGGAATGACTGTCTGGCTACGGAAAGTCTGATTAGCTACAGAATGTCTGTTTAGCTACAGAATGTACCTGTAGAGAGTTTTAATCATGGAATGGAGTGGTTTGGAATATACATAGAATATTTTATGGAATGAGTGAAGATAGATGATGAAACATGGTATAATGGAATATGTATGAAGTGAATGATGGAATGGGATGGATTCAATTTATGAAATGGAGTGGAAGAATATAAGAAATGGCTTGCAATCCATGACATGTGTTATTCATTTGCAGAAAAACATCAAACTTTAAATTTTGATATGGAAATGAGGTGAATGAAGTATGAAATGAGATGAATGAAATATGGAATGAAGTGAAGTATGAATGAATGAATGAAATGGAGTATGGATGGATAAGTAAATGGAATTATGGATCTGAACTTATGATTTTATAACAGCTACTTGCAGAACAAAAATGGAAAAGTCAGAGTGTCAGAAAGACTCTGATTTTCACCCTATCTTTTCTGTATAAACATGCCAATCAATGATTGGTTTTCATGTTTATACTTTATTTTTATTTTATTTTTTTATTTTTTAAAAGAAATGCTTTAGAAAATTCAATCAAGTTGATGAATAAGAAAGATTCTTCTTCATTAACTTCACATCACTGTTTTCCTAGAACTTCTTGACAAATTATTCTCTTGAGAGTGGTTTGTGATACAGCTTCAATCTATGACCATTCACAAGAAAAGTGACCTATTCTTCATCTATTGTCCTGATTTTTACTGCTCCATTGTCAAAAATTTCAACAATTTCATATGGCCCTAGCCAATGTGTTTGAAATTTACCTTGAAAATCCTTGAATTTTGAATCAAACAAGAGAGCCTAGTCACCTTCTTTGAACTTATTCTCTTTGATGTACTTTTCATGCCATCTAGTCCTTTGTTGTTGGACTAGACTTGTTTTCTGAACTGCATCTTGTCTGATCTCATCCAATTCATTAATCTGCTCCAATCTATGCTTTTGTGCCTCTAATAGATCAAGTCCTAGCTGAACTGCCATTTTGAAAGTTTGAATCTGGAACTCTATGGGAAACAAAACTTGCTTTCCATAAACAAGTTCATAAGGAGTATGGCATGTTGTGTTTCTCCATGTAGTTCTATAGGCCCACAAGGCTTCAGGAAGCCTATCTACCCAATCTCTTCTATGTAAATGAACAGTCTTTGTTAGGATTCCTTTAATGACCTTATTAGTAGATTCCACTTGACCATTTGCTTGTGGATGATAAGGAGTAGATTTTCTATGCCTGATTTTTTACCTCTCCATCATTTTTTCCACTAGCCTTGATGTAAATTGAGCTCCTTGATCTGTAACAATTTCCCTTGGGACACCAAAACGAGTAAAAATATCCTCAAAAATAAAAGTAACTATAGATGCTTCATTAGCAAAAAGTAATGGCTTGGCCTCTACCCGTTTGGTAACATAATCAGTGCAAACTAATATATATATCTTTTGTCTTGATGGAGGACTAATAGGTCCTACAAAATCCAAAGCCCATTTTTCAAAAGGTTCAATATGTACCTGATGTTGTAATGGCATCTCACCTTAAGGAGAAGGTTTCCCTACCCTTTGGCAACTGTCACACCTTTTGACATACTCTTTAGAATCTTTAAACAAGGATGGCCAATACTATCCTAAATTAAGGATCTTATAGGTTGTCTTCTTATCAGCAAAGTGTCCACCACAAGGTTCATCATGACATGCTTTGAGAATATCAGGCATCTCATCTTCACGAACACATCTCCTAATGATCAAATCTGGACCTGTCTTGTACAACTCATTAGCAACCCATGAATATTTTGCACTGTCATAAATTATTTTTCTTTTATCTCTCGCATTCATTATTGAAGGAAATTTTCCTGAAACTAAATAATTAGCAATGTCAGCAAACCAAGGAGTTTGAGTAGAAATTGCAAAAATATATTTATCAGGAAATTGATCTTCAACTGGTGTGTCATCTTTGATGTTTTGAAGTCTAGATAGGAAATCAACTACTGTGTTTTGTTTTCCAGGCCTATCTAGAATGGTAATGTTGAATTCTTGTAAAAGAAATAACCATCTTATGACTCTTCCATTAGTAATTGATTTGTTCATTAAGTATCTAATTACAGAATGATCAGTGTGAATAAAAGTTTCATAGCCTGTTATATAGTGTCTGAATTTGTTTATAGCATGAACAACAGCTAAAAACTCTTTTTCAGTTACAGTATAGTTTAACTCTGCAGGAGTCAAATTTTTACTGGTATAGTAGATGGCATAAGGAATCAAGTCGTTTTGTCCCAATACTGCTCCTAGATCTGTATCAGAGGCATCTGTTGAGATATGAAAAGGTAACTTCCAGTTAGGTCCCCTTAAAATAGGTGCTTCAGAAATTTTTGTTTTCAGGGTTTCAAAGGCTAACTGGCAATCAGAATTCCACTTGAATTCACAATCTTTGGTAAGTAATTTGAAGAGTGGAGATGCTATCTTGGTGAAGTTTTCTATAAAACTCCGATAATATCCTGTAAATCCTAGAAAACTCCTAACATATTTTTGACAACTTGGAATAGATAAGTTAGAGATGAATTCAACTTTTGACTCATAAACTCTAATCCCATCCCCTGAAATGTGATGCCCCAAAACAATACCTTCAGTAAACATCATGAAACATTTCTCATGACTAAGTGAAATATTTGCTTCCTGACATCTCTTTAAAACTTTTTCCAAGTTTGCTAAAGCTTCTTCAAATGTATTTCCATAAACTGTGAAATCATCCATGTATACCTCTACACAATCATGTATTAGATCTGAAAAAATTCCTAATACTGCCCTTTGGAATGTTGCAGGTGCATTGCATAATCCAGATGGCAATACTCGGTAAGCATAGGTACCCTAAGGACAGGTAAATGTGGTTTTGTGTTGATCTTCAAGTGATACTTGGATTTGGTTGTAACCACTAAACCCATCTAGGAATGAGAAGTACTTTTTGCCAGCTAATGTATCTAACACTTGATCTATGAAAGGTAAGGGAAAATGGTCTTTAAGAGTAGCTTTGTTTAATTCCCGTTAGTCAACACATACCCTCCATTTACCATTTTTCTTTGGCACAATTACCAAAGGAGAAACCCACTGACTATCTGAAATAGGATAGATGAAGTTGACATTTAACAATTTTTGCAATTCTTCTTTAACAATCTCCATAAGATTTGGATTCATCCGTCTTTGAGGTTGTCTGATTGGTTTGAAATTTTCCTCTATATAGATGTGATGAGTGCAAGTCTTGGGGCTTATCCCTTTCATGTCAGTGTATTCCCATGCATATGCAGAATAATGTCTCTGTAATACTTTGACTAACTCTTCTTGTTGAGATTTTTCTAGGTTCTTGTTTATGTTCAAAGTTTTGCCTGGAAAAATTTCACTTGTAGAGCTGCCAAATTTGTCCATAGAATGAAGAGACATCTACCTTGATGACAAAAACTCAATATTGGATCCCTCTTGAAACGATTCATGTTTGTGTTCTGGAGAGGATTCAAAGTTTTCTAGAGTATTCAGAATTTGATTATCTTCACTAATTTCTGAAATTGTGAAGAGAGGTTGTAAATCTTCTTCATCCTCTATCCATTGAGTGTCATCTAAATCTGTAATTGTCCTAGCTGGAGGATATAAAGTGAATTTCTTATTTGAACTACCATCAGAGATGTACATATCACCGGATCTACAACTAATAAAAGCATCAGTTGTAGCCAACCAAGGTCTTCCTAATATAACAGGATGGCCTCCTAGATTATTCTTAGGAGTTAGGATCATGAAATCCACAGGGTACTCCCAAGAATCTAGGGACACTGGAATGTCTTCTATTACCCCATCTGGTTTGATCACAGATCTATCTGCTAATTGTAATAGTGTGGGTGTAAAGAGAAGATTAGGAAGTTTCAGTTTATCCATGATTTGTCTACTCATGATATTGATTGTTGCTCCTAAATCAATGAGTGTGTTTTGGATTTCAATTCCATTGATGTGAATTTTAACAACTGGATTTCCTGGGTCAAGATACTTTGGAATAGAAATCTTACCCATCATAATGTCTGCTATTTTTCCTGCCAGTTGAATTTTCTTTGTTTCTCTTATTCTTTTTCTTGTTTTCTTCATGCTCAACTCCTTTATTGTTTTGGCTAAAATTGGAATTTCCTTGATGGCTTGTAATAATGGAATTTTAATGAAAACATTTCTCAGCTCATCTAGGAAATCATAATTAGGCACCATAATTTGTTTTTCTACACCTCTATCAATTTGTAATCTTTCTGGAAAGGGAGGTATAGAAGTAGATGTTGATGGCTGCTCTAATACAGGAGTTGAAATCATTGGATATTTTTGCTTTAATTTTTCAGTGTTTGGGTCTTGAAAAGATGTATCTTCTTCAAGACTTTTATTCACCCGTAGAGAGTCTTCCTCAGAGTTATCTTGTTCTTGTATGGTCACAGAAGGTTTCCTCTTTTCAAGTATTCTTCCAGACCTAAGTTGAACATCACTAAGGTCTAAAGGAGTAATTAAATAAGTTGGAAACTGTTGGCCTTCTATCATGTATGTGTTCTGAGGATTTTTATTATTGGGGTTTGGTATGGGTTGGGCAGGCAACTGATTTGACTTTTGAGGGAATGGTAATGGAAGTGGTTGATTTTGATGTGGTAGGTTCTGATGATGTTGTTGAGGATTTTGTTGAAAATTTTGTTGAGGATTTTGAGGATAAAAATGTGGGTATGGTGGTGTTGAAGCGTAGAAAATCTCTGCTTCAAACATTGGGGAAAACCACCCGGTCAGGACCTTAAGACAACTCCTTTTCTGTTTGGTATGGTGGCTCCGACTGGATTTCAAGGACCAGTTTCCTTGTAACTAAATGGATTGGATTGGATGGGTGGAAATGGGACTAAATTAACTAAAGTAAAACTATCTGATTTAAGCTAAATACTGATAAAGAAATTCTAACACTAACCCGGGTAATTATATGTGAATACAACTTAAGATTGTTCCAATTCAACAATAACCATGAAAATGTATTATTAATTAAATTGAAATGTGCAGAAACAAATAAAGATAACTCTGTTTAAGAAATTAAGCAGAGTTATATAAACATATTGCATTCATCATTGTATACCATTTACATGTAACTATGAAAAATAACGTTTCAATTATACTCAGAAATGATATATAAAAGGAAGCGTTGTGAAAACAAATATACATATAAATGATAGCAATTTTAAAATGAATATCATAAGACAAAAGAAATCAACAGTGAACAGATAGAAATACCTTGTTCATCTTGAGGACTTTCAAATGCAATTTGATACTCTATCCAGTAACTATGATGCAAAATCAAATTCCAAGGTACAGAAATGCAACACTTCAAAGATAATTCCGCATGAAAATCACCAGATATGATCCTTTTTAAAAAATATATAAGACAATGGAGTACAGAAATGCAATCTCCAAGTCCAAAAATATTAAGATCTAGGACCCCTCTCTAAATGCATGAGAGGGGTTTAAATACTACTTAGCTAAATCTAAAAATAGTTTATTACAAAAATTAAGGATTCGGTTCAATGACCGTCCTTTTACTAGGCTAAAATACAGTGAAATTAAAACTAAATCTATCTATCTATGAATTTGATCTTTAAACTTGCAGGCATCTAGCATAGTTTTGAGAAGATGCGGTTGACCGACTTCAAAATTCAATTGTCCTGAAAAGACAGAGTCGGCAAGCGTAGGAGCAATCTTCTCTGTAGCATTGATGATACAATTGAGCAAACTGTGCTGACTGTGTGGCTTCACCAAGTACATCCAGTATGAGTCCCAATTCAATCTTGTCAGCCCTTGGATGGATTTTTCTCTTTCTTCTGCCTTTTGCCTCCATTCTATTTGTAGTTGATTTGCCTGTGGGAGATATCCTGGAACAGTTTCTGGGATCAAATTAGCTTTGTGTAAATTTTCATTTACACAATCAGTGAGAGTGTTTGCCGCTGTAGCCGCCTCCTCTGCTGCCTTTTCTGCCCTTCTGATCTATGCATCCCAGTTATTGAACAGTATTTCTTTATGGTTTTCATTAACGATGGGTGCACCAGATTTTCTGCCTTCTTCTGTCTTTTGCCATGCCAGATAATCATTGATCTTTTCATTAATCAAATCATAATCATTTCGTAAATCTACGACGTGATTTGTGATTTTATCTCTCTCTTGGCACAAAGAATTCCATTGCAAGATTTTTTGGCAGAAAACTTCCTCTTGTTGCAGTAGTTGATTGTTCAAAGAGATGGTCTCTGAAGTGAATTCTGGAAGCTTAGGATCATCTTTATGCTGATCTTGGATAATCTATATTTGTTTTTCTTTATCAACCAGGATTTTTTGATGTCCTATTTGCATTTCTTGAAGTTGTTGTTGTAACTCTTCAAGTTTCAATTGTGCTTCCTTACTGGCCTGTACCTGTTGCAATTGCTGTTGCAGAGCTTTTACCTGTTCTTCTTTTTCATTCAACAAAAGTTGTATCTCAACTGCTTTATCAATTGTTGCAAAAGCATAAGCTCCTATTATTTCAGATAACTTAGTGAGATTATGAGTAGGCTCTGTGGTAGGATCTTTCCACAAAACATCTACTTGTTCTGCTTCAGTAGAAATTGCACTTTCTATTTTTCTCTTTTTTCTCTGTCTCTTCACTACTGCTTTGTATTTTGGGCTGTAGAATACATCCAGAGGAGGAATGTCCTCTACATTAAGTACAATTTCAGAGGAGGGTGTGATTGGTATGTGCTCTGTCACTGCGACTGTGCTGCTTGTTCCTGTATTCAAAACTTTGGTTGTCTGGACAAGGGTCTGTACATTCTGTCCTTCTTCATTAATAAATTGGTTAAAGGTTTCCCATTCTTTGTCTAACTCAATGGTGACTGGCTGTTGCTGTACATTGGTTGGAGGAGGATTTGTCTGTTGAGAAGTCAAAATTTGTTGTTGAGTAAGTTCTTTAGATTGTGCAGAATATTTAATGGATTCTTCCATTTTATCTTCCTTTTCTTTAGAATTATTGGAGTGTTCAGAATCTTTGTTAGATTTTGATTTAGATTTACCTGTACTTGAACTACCGTTAAGACTAACACTAGGATTTTGTTCCCTTGCGGGCTCTAAGCGTAGATTATCCAAAGGAATAGGAATTAGTCTTCTTTCTCTGTAAAGCTTGAATTCCTGGAATTCCTCTGGAGATAGCTGTGCTTGAGCTGAATTCAAAAATTATTTGAATGAATTTCTTGCTTGGAACATATCATCAAAAAGATCCTGTTCCCCGGAAAATTCCCTTACTTTGATTGCATTGGTAAAATTCTTAACAATATCATTTGGGTCGAATAACCTTCTTGAGAATTTGAACAGCTGTAGGCATGTAACGTTGCCTATCTCTTGAAATGCATTACCAATATCAAACAGTGAAAATGTTCCACGTTTTACGGGAAATTGTGGCCAAATGCCCTTTTTCTTCTCTTTTAAATCTTTTGTTATACCTCCCTGGCCACAGGTCTGATAAGCAATTTCCCGAGCTACAAGTCTATCTGGAACATATAGGGGTAACACATGGGGAGAAGCATAACTTCCAAAAACCCTAATATAGGTGAAAAAATTCTTCTCCAAACCATCTCGCGACGGGGAGAATATCAACCTCTGTTTCTGAGGATAACCTTGGGGCATCCTTATTATACAATGTTCTGTACAATGGCATCATTATTCCATGACAAATTTGGTAAAAATGGGGAACAAACTTAGACTCCCATAGTTCTTTATGGTACACATGAATGGGAAAAGGATCATGGATAGTCCATTTCGATCCCATCACAGGGAATTTAGAGACATAGCAGATGGCGTCCATGACATAAGCAGATAAATAGAAAGGCGGATAAACCCGCTGAGAAACATTTTGTTTAGACCTGTAGTGAAAAATAGCAGTGGTGAGATTATCAGATAGGATTTTGGCTCAGTCTACAATTGTAGAATTAACAGCCGCATTCAACAAAGGAAGCCATTTGGGTAAGATCATATTTATGTCAGGCTTTCCAAAAACCCTGCATAACATGGCAGCAGTAAAACAATAAGGAGAGGTAAGTGAACCCGTGTTGTACATACCTTGTTTGTTTTTCTTCAATGGTTCACTTCTTTTGGTCCACTCCTTTGTGCATTCTGCCAAATTTGCATGTTCTTTGGCAAAATCTTCCATGAATTGTTTGTTGAAAGTCGCCTGAGGTTCTGGCAACTTATACATTAATCTCAGATCTTCTATGGTGAATGACCCGATTAGCTCTTCAGATGGAGTTCTGAATTGTCTGTCTGAAATATCTGTGGTATCCAGCACCCATCTCACCATGTATGTGTATGGGAGAATCCTTGGCCTTGTTGCTATTCTATGCAGAAATGAGCAAGCCAAGTCTCTAAGGGTTGCTTCAGACGTATTCTTGGAACCTGTTGTAGCTGCAACTTTTATCACCACAGGGTTTTCTTCTTCTAACAGATTATACATTCCTTCCCAAGTGGATATACCGGCATCCTTGTTACAGGCAGTGTCTGCATATAGCGAAGCCATTTCTTTGTTTTCAGAATTTGAGCTCTTCTCCTTCTTACCCATAGTGTTTAGTTGAAGCTTTGTATAGACGTTTGCTCCTTCGTGCCTGCGTTTTATGAGTAAATGAGAGTAATGATATAAGAAAGGTGATGAGACTGTTTTGAATATGAAAGCGGATGAAATATAATATTTTAATTGTGAAACGACTTTCAATCTAAACACAATCTCATTTACCATTAATAATCAATCCAATCATTTAATATAATCATTAAAGCGCATAACGGATTTGACATATGGGAAGATTGCCTTGGGATAGCGCGCCTATATGAATCTGCGACATTGTGATCTGCGATTTGCTGCGCAATATCGCAATATCGCAAAATGAAGTCATCGCAGTCATGAAAATAGCGCAAAAGCGAAAATTGCGCAATAGCGCAAAAGCGCATATCGCAAAATCGCAAAATCGCATTATCGCAAAAGCGCATATCGCAAAATCACATTATCACAAAAGCGCATATGGCAAAATCGCATTATCGCAAAAGCGCATATCGCAAAATCGCAAAAGCGCGTAATTGAAAAGAACGCGAAAGATATTCATTAATCATTTATGTTTTCTGCGATATGCGATCTGCGACCAATGCGTTTTATAAAAGACATATACCATTTTTGTTATGGATGCGCTATCTTGTTTAAAGAGTAATTTTATTATAATCTATCATAAACTTAAGTGTTCCTTGATATTCTTTCTAAGGGATTAGGTTTATGATAGAAAGTTTTATTTGAAAAGGCAAACAAATCCTAATTGATTTTTTGGATTTTTTAACTAAGGGTCCTCATTTATTTAGTATTATTACTAATATTAAATAAAAAGGGGGGTTGTTGCTGGTCACAACAGGTGGATAGGATGGTGGATACTGATAGTACTGAGAGTATCTTCCATAGGGATTTTGTGCTCCTTGTGCCCAGGCTTGAGATTGATTTTGAAATTGAGGCCAAGGTTGTTGCCAAGAATTCCAAGGTGGAGGTTGATTATACATTTGATCATGGAATCCTTGTGTTTGAGGTTTCTAGAGACAAAATTGAGATATTTTGTGGAATCTGTAGGAGTTTCCTCTTGAAAGATATCTTTGAGACCAGGAAGGGAAGGACAATTCTTGGTCTCATGTTTTTCAGAACAAATGACACAGGTCTCTACAACTTTTACATCCAAAGGACACTCTCTCAAGGCATGTTTCTTTCTACATTTGGGACAAAAGATTGCCAAGGCATCAGATTCAGCTTTTTTCTTGTTTTGTATCTTAAGGGTGTCTATTTGTTCACTAAGACTCCCTAAGATGTCAAATTTAAAATCATCAAGCATATGTCCTATTTCTGATCTACTTACTTTCCCAGAAGCAGACTTACTTGCCCTTGCAAGAGCAGGATCTCTTGGAACTTTTACAGTTTTAGATTTCCCTCTTGAAAGGTTGATACATAACTCAGATATTTCAGGTAATGTGAGCTATGATATATCCCCTTTTCCCATCATGTTAAGGATATCCAACCATTCATCCCTAATTGTTTTCAACAAAAGATCTTTTAAGGTGTCTTGATCTAGGTTTTCCATTTTTGCTCTTTTGATGTTGTAATGAAATCTCTCCAACAAATCTTCCAAGTTTTCATCTTCTTTTTGTAACATCTTAAACACTTCTTCCTTATGATTGACCGGCATACAATAATCCACATACCTCTCTAGAAATGATTGTTTCATGTCTTCCCATGTCCTAATAGAACTGTTGATCAAACTCATAAACCACTTCAATGCTGCTCCTTTCAATGTTGAAGGAAATAGTTTAAGTTTTTGAGCATCTTGTAAGTAGTCATAAGTTCTACACAGGATTTCAAATTCAAATAGGAAGGTTTCAAGATATTCAATTTTAAGTCCATAGAATTTTGGAAGGACAGAGGGTGAAATTTTTTTCATGGTTGTATTAGTTTCTTCATCTATTATAGGAAACCCAAAAGAGCTTCCCATTTCTCTTCTACCTCTTCCTCCTTCTGCACCTCTACCTCCTTCTCCTCTACCTCTACCTCTACCCCCTCCAAATAATGTGTGTTCTCCATTAAAGACTCCTCCTCCCCCTTCTTCTGCCATGGTTGACTCTCCTGTAGAAGTGGAAAAGTTTGTGTCCCTAACAGGAGTCTTTGGATCTTCTTATAAGGCGGGTTCAGTTGATGAAGTGGAAGGTTTTTCTAATGGAATATCTGATCTTAGGTCTTCTAGAAGTCCAGGATCAGTAAAGGATGGAATGTGGGTTTGAGTTGAAGGTGTACTAGCTCTTGGTCTAGGTGAAACAAGTGGTGTTATAGGAATCAAACTTCTGTTTCTGCTGCTTATGAATCTACCCCTTGAGTCTCTCTCTCTACGCATATAATTCTTTTTGGTAGTTAAGAAACAAAGGTTACCTAGTTTTCACTTCCCCGGCAACGGCGCCAAAATGTTTGGTCTCAACCTAGTCTCCTAAATTGAGTTCATTTAATTGTCAACCAGGGTTGGTAAACTGCTGAAGTGAAGTGCACTGTATGTGCCTAAGTGTTTGTTTCTTAATGCATTGTGTTTAGTGTTTTATGATGTTTTTGGTCTTTTGATGGTTTTATGTTCACAAGGAAAAGAACTAGATGCTAGTGGAAAGAAGTTGTTGGTTAAAAACAGAGTGAAGCCTAATTTATTGATGACAAATGACAAATGAAAATGCAAATACTGAAACAGAATCAAACCTAAACTATGACTAAGCATAATACAAAGCTTGATAATGACTTCAAGAAAATGAATCAAAACATAAACTTAACTTGTCCAATTCTTTCATTAAAGGTATTTTGGAAGAGCTTGAGAAATGGGCAGCTAAGTATAAAAATTCTCCTAACTAAACAATTAAACAATCAGCTTATAATGATACAACATCTTATCCATGATTAAAGATTTATTGAAACATATTTGGATAAGAACATTGGTAACATCATAAGATATCTACTCTAAGACTAGCTCCTAATTCTATTCTGCAACTTAGTTTAACATCACTAAACCTTACTCAAAATTTATAGATTTCTTTTTAAAGTAGGCTTTTGAGGAAAGGCTTTGTTTATGAAATGGTAAAGAGGTTGCAAAAGTACTTCAGGCGTTGGGATGATACTGTCTTTTGTCTAGATGGTTATGAGTCAATTATAGATTTGGAACAAAAGAGGTTTTGTAAATAATGAAGGTCGTGGTGTTTAAGTTTAACAACTAATGTAATCTAATATGCAATGGATGACAACTAAATGTGGAATGTAAATACAATGATCTAAGCTAGAACTGAACTAAGATGTCACTAGTCTACAATAAACAGTGCTGAACTAACAAGCCATTATCAAACTTAAAACGAAATAACAGAGCATGAATTGAATGCAATTTGACTCCGGAGTACCCTAACTAAGTTATCATGCAATTAATCTATGGGATTCTACAGCCTATTTTGTCCATCATGAATGGTATTTTGGAAGAGCTTGTTAGAACAATCTTGGCTGTACAATTTAGTGCAAATGCAAACATAAAGACTGAAAGAAATTTAAAAACTAAGACATCACAACTATTTCCTACCCATTGTTATGATATTTTGGAAGACCGTTTTAAGAGTAATATCGGCTATGCTACTTAGTGTAAACAAAAAACTGAAACATTCAGTATCATAGTCATGCCTTAGACATCATAAGGATTTTTTGGAAGAGTTTACTAGAATAGGTTCAACTGTGATAATGAACAAAATAAATTACAAATAAAACCTACAACACTACAGCCATTTCCCATTCATTATCATGATCTTTTGGAAGAGTTTCTTAGAACAAGTATAGCTATAGTGACTAATGAAATTAACTATGAACTCAAACTTCAAAAACGTGAAAACGACTAAGATACTTATCTAAATTACGAAAGTAAAGCCATGCAGGAGGCAGGGGCCCTCTACCACCAGACGGAATCTAACTCAAAATCAACTCAACGCGTTCAAAGCAATGTTGTTTTCTTCATTAAAGGAAAATAACTTGAAACAGAGTATTCTCGGTCTTCAGAAATATAGCAGTCAATCCATGAAATCTAAGAAAAATCTAGAGCTAGCCTCTCAATTTCCCGAGTGCATTTATATCAAATCTTCATAACAGAACTTGCAACAATATGGGGATCATTGTATTTTCATATCAAAATCGTACTAGAACTCTAAAGATGGCAGCGTAGAGGGACAAAGGACATCTGGACTATCCTATTCCTATTAGGAGTCTGCCTCCTTGAATGAGTTCCCACGTACCAAAACCACGTCCAGAATTCAGTTCATTCTTCATGGTGAGCAACGAACGATGAGGACATGATGTGGAATATACCCATGTGTGGCTTTTCCTGAGAGGACACCTGGAACATGCTTGAACGTGAAGACAGCTGCAGAATTGGTAGTTAGCTACGGAATGTCTGCATTCTGTAGCTAGTTTCAATTCACAATGCATTACAATGAAAAAATCACAAAACTTAGCAAGTTAGCCATGTTATTCATTCTAAAAGTAATTTTAACTAATTTCATTGATCAATTGGGCCTAGGATAACAATGGAAAAAGGAAAATGGGGTAAAGTAAGATGAAAGAGAGAACAATCTTGGGGCTCAACAAGAGTATCAACTGTTCATCACTGGTCAGTATCAAATCATCTACATAAAGTACAATGATCAGCAACTTACCCTCAACCACTATCTGGTACAGGTTGGGATCCGCCTCGCTCTTGGTAAAACCAAGTCTGATAAAATAACTATCGATCCGTGTGTACCAAGCACGAGGTGCTTGTTTCAACCCATACAACACTCTTTTGAGCCTACACACATGTGAATTGCTACTGAAGATCTCAAAACCTTTGGGCTGCTCTATGTACACCTCCTCCTCAATCACTCCGTTGAGGAACACAATCTTCACATCCATCTGATGAATGTGCCACCCCATCTATGCTGAGAGAGCTAGAATCGTCCGTATGGAAGAATACCTTGCGACAGATGCAAAGGTTTCCTCATAATCAATCCCCTCAATCTGTGAGAAGCCCCAGGCAACAAATCTTTCCTTGTACTTCTCGACGCTCCCGTCAGCTGCTTGCTTCACTTTGTAAATCCATCTCAAACCTACCACTGATTTCCCTTCCAGCCTTGGGAAAATATCCCATGCACTGTTTCTGACAATTGAATCATACTCTTCCACCATGGCATCTACCCATGCAGGGTCCTCCACAGCTTCCTCAAAATAGGATGGCTTTGTCATGATACACTTGCTCATCAGAGCCATGTATCTAGTATATCGGTCAAGTGACTGTCTCTGTCTGCGTTGTGATGTAGGTGCTCCTACAATCTTCTTTGCATCCTAATTCAGTCGCTCAGCTTTTGTAGTGCGCTTCCGCCATCTGATGGTTAGCGCTGCATGAGTGGTTTCTTCTACTCCATGAACCTTCTCTTGTGGCTGATTCACATCCTAAGGCTCATCCTTAGGAACTAATAGCTCCTCATCTGCATGCAAGTGTGGCTCCCTCTCAAGCGAACACTTCATGGCTTTCTCCTCATGAAATTTGATATCCCATTACACAACAGTCTTCCGACAGTCTAGCAAATACACATGATAGTTGTGGGGTGTATCAGTGTACCCCACAAATATTCCAACCTCTTCCATCGGCTACAGCTTCTTCCTGGAATCCTTTGTCACATGAATGTAAACAGGTGAGCCAAAAATCTTCAAATGAGAAATATCAGGCCTCTTACCTTAAAATGCCTCCTCGGGTGTACTCATGCCAAGTATCCTGTGAGGACAACGGTTTTGCACATAAACCGCAGTATTGCATGCCTCAGCCCACAAGTGTATGGGAAGGCCCTAATCATGCAACATCGCCCGTGCAGCACCCATGATCATTCTCTTCTTTCGCTCCGCGACCCCATTCTGTTGTGGGTTATGAGTCACTATGAGCTCTCTTCGAATTCCTTCTATGCTGAAAAATTCTTTGAATTCGCCAGAGATGAATTCACCACCATTGTCGCTCCTAAGAGCCTTCACCTACTTCCCCGACTCTTTCTCCACCATTGCCTTGAACTCACAGAACTTTGAGTATGTCTCTCTCTTCTTCTGCATGAAGAAGATCCAGCATCAAACAATATCACATAGTACCTGTGCTTTGCTGTCGAAGTTACTGAGAAAGGTCCACACATGTCTGTGTGAATTCTCTCAAGGATCGTCGTGGCGCGACTATCCTTCTCGTGAAAGATGGCTTTCATAAATTTTCCCAAAGTACATCCCTTGCACTGATATGACTGCGCAAGTGTACCCTTGGGAAGCCCGATAGAAATCTGCTGCAAAATTTTCAAAGCACCATGGTGAAGATGGCCCAATCTCCTGTGCCATAGCTCGCCCTCATCCCATCTCACCACTCCTTCTTCCTTGCCTGCCATTGCTGCACATCCATCTACCTGCAACTGATAAAGGTTCTTAACTCGAACCCCTATCCTCCAGGTTTCACCAGTTGCCTTACTGCGCAGGAAATCCTTTCCCTCGCTAAAGACAACATCATATCCCTTGTATTCTAACATGGCCACCGAGATCATATTTTTCTTCAATCTTGGAACATGCATGAAATCCTTCAATATGAAAGATTTATCAAAATCCCTCTCAAAGGAAATGGTCCCGATACCAGTCGCATTGTATCTACCATCATCGCCCATCTCGATGTGCACTCCTAGATCCTTCTCATCCAGATCACTGAACAAATATTTGTCTCTGGTCATATGAAAAGACACACCACTGTCAAGAGACCACACTGAACCCATCACACTTGATACCAAGCATGCGATCAGTGAAAAATCCAGCTCAAAATGCGAGGCTAAGGCCTCTCCAGCTGCAGATTCAGAAACTTTCTTATTTTTCTTCTTCTATGGACAATTAGTGGTGTAATTTCTGTGTTGGTGACAGTTAAAGCACTTCACCTTGGACATGTCCTGCTTCTTGCCTTTCGCACCGAATTGAGAAGCATTCTTCTTGCTCTTCCCCTTCCTTGCTTTGGCAGCCAAAGCCCAATTTTCTTCATCTACATTATTCAATGAAGAGCCATCCCTGGTACTCCACCTTATCTCCTCCTGCACAAGATCCGACCAAAGTTTCTCCCATCCTGGCAGTTTCTCCCGATGATTGACAGAGTCCTGATAGGAATGCCAACTCTTCAGAAGCCCAAGGAGAGCCAAGCTCACCAAGTCCTCTTCATATATAGTAACCCCCACACTTCCCAACTCATCCCTGCACTGGATGAACTTCATGAGGTACTTGGGTATACTTTCGCCTTTCTCCATTTTTATATTCCTGATCTTATCCTTGAGCGCCAACTTCCTCTGGTCGCTCTTGCTTTGGAACAAGTCTGTCAAAGCTTTTCACATCAATAATGGAGAAGCTTTACCATGAAGGCTGACACTATGTGATCCTTCTTACCTTCCAACAAAATCCTTCGACATTTTGCTGTCTTCTTTTGCCATGCATCAAGTGTGGCAGCATCGCTAGAAGCAGGTTTTGGAATTTCTGCATCTATGAACTCCTTCAACCCATTATCCTCTAGCACCACCTCCATCCTATCCTTCCATGCAATATAATTTGAGCTACCCTCAAGGGCATACTCCAATCGCAATCCATTGAAATACATCTCAACTTCGACACCAAGAAAACACTACTGCAAATTCGAATTCCACCAGCACAAAACTCAACCTCTTTAATGCTTTGCAATTGCTCCAATGATCAATATGGCTTTAATACCATGTAGAAATTATATAACTGATATGTTATACATCCAATATTCTCCTGATCACACACTATTTGACTTCATGCACAATACAAAATCTCTTCTACCATTGATCATTAATTGCGGAAATAAAATCAATTGCATGCACACATTAAAACCATAAAAATTCACACATATGAACACAGTAATTTATGGGAAAGCTTAAAGCTGAAAACCCCCAACTATATGTATATTATATTTCATAGATATCATGTAACAATCATCATACAAAGCTCCTCACAAGCTCTCAGTACAATCTCCAATTTCTACACACTAATCAGTTCTGATCTAGCAAATCCCATGCACCAATATCTGCCACCTTCTAGCCTGCCTCTACTGCGCAATCACTGCTGAAGAATGGCTTTTAATGAACTCAAATTGGTCTAGCCTTGCTCACGCAATCCTCATTGGCATCTCCAACCACTTTGTGTTGCAAATCATGCAACATTATAGTCACAACTGATAGTCACACTACTCTTTCACCTACCTCTTCACTGGTCTCCACTGAAATTGTCCATGCACTGTAGTTAACTGATGCATTCTTCAGTTGATTAATGAGTTAATAATTATTGAATTAATTATTAATTAATTCACACCACTCTCACTAGTGTATCAATCAGTTAGACTAGATACAACTAGCTCAACTGTGTCTAACTGAGTTAAACTGAACACAATTCCATTAACTACTTCTATTAACTCCACCAAACTCTGTCACATGAGTTCTAACTGAAGTCTCCATGCAATAGATCCACTTAAACCTCAGGAATAGCGTAATTCCTTCTATCAGCTCATGTGCCACATCTGTGCACTTAACTGAAGTGCTCCAAGAGAATAAGATAATGTTTATAGTCCAAATATTATTAAGAGCTAATAATATTTGACATATCTATTTTTAGACTGCCAATATAAAAATAGATTCCGCCCAATATGTCTAAAAATAGAATTCCATATATTTTTTCCAACTTGACCAACCATCCACAAATAGCATCCTGCAACTCATAGAATATGATCGACATGTCTAAAAATAGACATAGTCTAAAAATACATTGTGTGCCAAAAATAGCATGCGGGCCCACTTAGTGAAGGCGACTTCTTTCCACTAAGCTCATCATCTTGTTGCAATATCAAGATCAAGAATCCCTCATAAGTCTCCCCTCTAGAACAAAGTGTGGAATCCTAATTCTCTACATAAAGTTAATGCTTTATATTCTTTTAATCTCATAAAAAGGTCCTCACTTTAAGAAATAGCGGAATACGGGGCCCATCAAGGTGCCCTTTGTGAAAATTCCAAGAAACATATATCCCTCGCCTCTTTCTAGAATGTTCCTTCACTAAATTAGTTTGGTCTTTTGCCCTTGGCCCTCTATACTCAAAAATTAGGTGGCCTAACGGGATTCAGGAATTTTTTTCTGCATGGAACAATATCTATATGGGATCCATTCAATCCAAAACCTCTTTCAAATATTTATGTGTTTCTATCCCCAAATATCTCTGCTATAAATTTTGGCTAGCCATACAAATTTTAATTGTCAAATACTCCCCCTGGCCACCTAATTATGTTTCTTTGAAGGCCCTCTCTTTCTGCCTTAAGGTCAATCCTCTCAATAGAGAGGCTTCTTTGGATCCTCTTCAATACAAATGGGTCTTCTCTCTCCTCTGAGTCATCTCCTATTAAGTCTCCTCCATCAAATCCTATGTGCCCTAGCTGGAAGTTGCAATTTCCACAACAAGAATTGGAAGAGTGGAAGTTGCAACAGAAAAAAATGGATGCTTCATTTTTATGGGGCTTCAAAAAGAAACCCAAGGGTAGCAGGAGGGGGAGGGATTTTAATCAATCTTGAGGGAATAATTAAATTTAGGTTTGCTTGGGGCTTAGGAATAATATCAAACAACCAAGCTGAAATTTATGCGCTCCTTCAGGGTTTACTCATCACCAAAGATAAAGGTGTGGATGATATAGTTATCTTAGGAAAATATTTAATCTTGATCCAATAATTCAATAATGGAAGGAATTTGAAATACAACACTCTGAATAGGTTACTTCAGAGGATTAGAAATATTTTGATAGTATTTCATTCTATGAAATTTTTGATGGTGTTGGAAATTTGTCAACCAAATCGATCTCCCTGATGTGAAGCCCCAATTAGACCTCACATTGTTCGAAGTAGGAGGCCCCGTTCGGCGTATCGACCTGACCACCATAACACAAAGGTTTTCCTCGGCTCCAATGAATAACATAAGAGAGTATGCACATAACCTTTGAAATCAACAAGAAATTTTACACTGTGACACACCAATTACAAGGTGTAAAAGGAGACTTTCACGAGGGGAGAGAGATGAGTGAGTATCTAGGAGGAAGTAATAGTACTAACCTAAGAGAGAAATATGAGAGCATGAAAGGATTCATTATTTATCTAGCGAAGTATTTCACATAGATACAACGATCATTAAAACAAATAAAACACACATTCAACAAGATAAGTACCAAATCCACAGAAATAGTTCAATTTTCTTAGTACATGTGAACAAAACACATACCGAAAACATATAAAGAAGGATATTCAAAACTTCTCTTTCAATCAAGAATCCCTCCTAATTATTCCCTCTGGAAAAAAGTGTGGAATCCTAATGCTCTACATAAAGTTAATGCTTTGTATTTTTGTTGTCTCATAAAAAGGTCCTCACCTTAGAAAACTTAAGAAATAGGGGAATATAGGGTCCATCGAGGTGCCCTTTGTGAAAATTCCAAGAAAAAACTATTCCTCGGCTCTTTCTCGAATGCTTCTTCACTAAATCAATTTTTTCTTTCGCCCTTGGCCCTCTTTACTCAAAAATTAAGTGGCCTAATGGGATTCAGGAATTTTTTTCTGCATGAAATAAACTCTATATGGGCTCCATTCGATCCAAATCCTCTTTCAAATATTTATGGGTTGCTATTCCAAAATAAATTTGCTAGAAAATATGGCTAGCCATAAATTTTGTAATATTCAAATACTCCCCCTCGTCACCTAATTATGTTGCTTTGAAGGCCCTCTCTTTCTGCCTTGAGGCCAATCCTCTCAATATAGAGGCTTCTTTGGATACTCTTCAAGAAAAATGTGTCTTCTCTCTCCTCTGAGTCCTCTCATATTAATTATCTTCCCTCAAATCCTTTGTGCCCTAGCTAGAAGTTTCAATTGCCACAACAAGAATTAGAAGAGTGGAAGTTGCAACAGAAAAAATGAATGCTTCATTTTTATGGGGCTTCAAAAAGAAACACAAGGGATATAGGGTAGGGGAGGGGGGGGGTTTAATCAATATTGAGAGAATAATTAAAGTCATGTTTTCTTAGGGCTTAGTAAGAATATCAAACAAACAAGCCAAAATGTATGATCTCCTTCAGGGTTTACTCATTGCCAAAGATAAAGGTGTGGATGATATAGCTACCTTAGGTGACTCTTTAATCTTGATCCAATAATTCAATAATGGAAGGATTTTGAAACACAACACTCTAGATACGTTATTTTAGAGAATTAGGAGTATTTTGATAGTATTTCATTCTAGGAACTTGTTGACGGTGTTGGAAATCTATCAACCAAAGGGGTATCCCTAATGTGAAGCCCCAATTATACCTCATATCATTTGAAGTAGGAGCCCACATCCAAAGTATCAACCTAACCACCATAACTTAAATTTTTTCCTCAATTGTAATGAATAACATAATAGAGTATTCAAATAACCTTTGAAATCAACAAGAAAGTTGACACTGTGACACACCAATTGCAATGTGTAAAAGGAGATTTTCATGAGGGGAGAGAGAGGAGTGAGTCTCTAGAAGGAAATAATAGTACTAACCTAAGAGAGGCAGATGAGAGCATGAAAGGATTCATTAGTTATCTAAAGAAATATTCACGTAGATACAATGATAATTAAAACAAATAAAACACACATTCAACAAGATAAGTACCAAATCCATCGAAATATTTCAATTTCCTTAGTACATGTGAAAGGAACACATATCGAAAAAATATAAAGAAGGATATTCAAAACTCCTATTTCAATCAAGAATCCCTCCTAAGTCTTCTCTCTGAAACAAAGTGTGGAATCCTAATTCTCTACATAAATTTAATGATTTATGTTTTTGTTGTCTCATAAAAAGGTCCTCACTTCCGAAAATTTAATAAATAGGGGAATGCAGGGCCCAACGAGGTGTCCTTTGTGCAAATTCCAAGAAAAATCTACCCCTCGCCTCTTTCTCGAGTGTGTCTTCACTAAATCAGTTTGGTATTTGGCCCTTGGCCCTCGTTATTCAAAAATTAGGTGGCCTATTGGGATTCAGGAAAAAATTTCTGCATGGAACAAACTCTATATGGGCTCCATTTGATCCAAAACCTCTTTCAAATATTTATGGGTTGCTATCCACAAATATCGCTGCTAGAAAATCTAGCTAGCCATACAAAATTTAAACTTCAAATACTCCCCCTGGTCACCTAATTATGTTGCATTGAAGGCCCTCTCTTTCTAACTTGAGGTAAATCCTCTCAATAGAGAGTCTTCTTTGGATCCTCTTCAAGACAAATGGGTCTTATCTCTCCTCTGATTCATCTCTTATTAAGTATCCTCCCTCAAATACTTTGTTCTCTAGCTGGAAATTGCAATTTCCACAACAGGAATTGGAAGAGTGGAAGTTGCAATAGAAAAAATGGATGCTTCATTTTTTATGGGGCTTCAAAAAGAAACCCAAGGGTGGCAAGAGGGGGAGGGATTTTAATCAATCTTGAGGGAATAATAAAAGTTGGATTTTCTTGGGGCTTAGGAAGAATATCAAACAACCAAGCCGAAATGTATGGGCTCCTTCAAGGTTTACTCATCGCCAAAGTTAAAGGTGTGGATGATATAGTTATCTTAGGCGACTCTTTACTCTTGATCCAATAATTCAATAATGGAAGGAATTTGAAAGAAAACACTCTGGATAGCTTACTTCAGAGAATTAGAATTATTTTGATAGTATTTCATTCGAGGAACTTGTTGAGGGTGTTCTAAATCTGTCAACCAAAGGGGTATCCCTGTTGTGAAGCCCCAATTAGACATCACATTGTTCGAAGTAGGATACCCCATCTAGCGTGTCGACCTAACCACCATAACTTAAAGGTTTTCCTCAGCTACAATGAATAACATAAGAGAGTATGCACATAACCTTTGAAATCAACAAGAAAGTTGACACTGTGACACACCAATTGCAATGTCTAAAAGGAGACTTTCATGAGGAGAGAGTCAGGAGAGAGTATCTAGAAGGAAGTAATGGTACTAACCTGAGAGACACATATCAGAGCATGAAAGGATTCATTATTTATCTAGAGAAGTATTTCACATTGAGACAACAATCATTAAAACAAATAAAACAGAAATTCAAAAAGATAAATACCAAGTCCACCGAAATAGTTCAATTTTATTAGTACATGTGAACAAAACACATACTGAAAAAATATCATAAGGATATTCAAAACTTCTCTTTCAATCAAGAATCCCTCCTAAGGCTACCCTTTGGAACAAATTGTGGAATCCTAATGCTCTACATAAAGTTAATGCTTTATGTTTTTGTTGTCTCATAAAAAGGTCCTCACTTCGGAAAACTTAAGAAATAGGGCAATACATGTCCCATCGAGGTTCCCTTTGTGAAAATTCCAAGAAAAATATATCCCTTGCCTCTTTCTCGAATGTTCCTTCACTAAACCAGTTTGGTCTTTGGTACTTGGCCCTCGTTACTCAAAAATGAGGTGGCCTAATGGGATTCAGGAATTTTTCTGTATGGATTAAAATCTACATGGGATCCATTTGATCCAATACCTCTTTCAAATATTTATGTGTTGTTATCCCCAAATATCTCTACTAGAAAATCTGGCTAGCCATAAATTTTGTAATCTTCAAATACTCCCCCTCGTCACCTAGTTATGTTGCTTTGAAGGCCCTCTCTTTCTGCCTTTGTTAATCAAGGGTGTCATTGATGTCAATAGCTGAGATGAAAAATATTTTTGCGATGTCATGCAATCCCTAGGTGCTAAGGATGCCATCAATGAAGATGTCAAGCCACTAATGAAGAATTCTTGCCTCAACAAGTCCTTGAACTAACTATAATGTTGCCGAGTGTCAATCATGTGCCTTGATTGGTGATCTAGACCATAGGTGCCGATATACAAGCCTTTGAAGTGGAGAACTATAATTGATGAATTCATACACGTGATGATGTCATAATGACCACACTTTCACATAATTGGAAGACTGCTTTGGAACTTTTGACAAATTAATGAAGGCTACACTATGACATATCATTGTACTAGTATATGATGACATTGTCGACACATGATGCTACATGAATGCTGCAGTCCTACATAATGACTCTATGATCCTATGATGACATTGATAACAATGAAGAAACCAAAGAATGAATAAGCCACACAGTCCCAAACATTCCTCATGCTGTTCCAAATTTTTTATGCATAAAATTTAAGGACAGTCACAAAGGAAAATATGTTTCGCCATATTAGAGGCAGAATTTCTTTGTGAGACCTTCACCATCCTTTAGAGCATAATTTTAACTTTCCAATGAGCCCTTATTTGTCCCAAAACTCCTAGTAGTTTGTGATAAATTGAATTTTCAAGTTGAAAATTTTTTTTTTTTTCCTAGCCGACTTGAGCCGACTTGTGTATGCTCATACTCCTTCACCAAACCGATGTGTCTATTCATATAACTCCAAAACTATTATATATATATATATATGTCTAAAATAATTTATTTGATCAACAAATTCAGTGAATATCACAAAAATTTAGAGAGAAATAAGAGGAGTCCAAGGAGGATTTTGAAGCCACTGTTTTGGCAATTTTTTTGGGCTGATTCTTCTATATTCTTTTACAGCTCGGTGTACAATCACTCCTATTTGAAAATCTGTGGTAGCAGTAAAATAAACTGGGACAACAAATAGTACACAGAAACAGAATAGTGGAGGACATTCATTGCTTTCAGGAGTCTTATTAAGCTCAGATCTTACCTTAGCACGTCAAGACAGAAAAACAATCTTATCATAACAGCAAACCAGTGAAATAATTACACTACATACAACTACTTGTGGAGCTCATTTCAAGCTCAGATTATAGAATGTGGTGTGTGGATAGTCACAAGATCCGAAAATTGAAGTCTACAAATATAATCTCGAACCTGTGACAAATTGGAGGCTCAGATCTACACCTCAAATCAGTGATAGTAGTCCTACATCAAATCGTGACCCAATTAGCTTTGAAAGCTATTATTTGAAGAATTTTGTTGCAGCACTTGGAGCATTATTAAAACACTTATTGGAACACTAAATTAGCATAACTAAGATCCTTGTTGAAGCATTATTTGGGGTATAATTGAGGCATTTTTGAAACAGCGTGGGAGCTCGACTAAAATCTTGTTGAAGACACCTTTTTTGCTGAAGAAACTCATAGAGTTGGTAAAGTACAACTAAAGCACTCTTGGGAAAATTTTGTGAAGATAGGAACTAGACTTTGAAGACATTTTGGGAATCCTAATTGAAGCTTATTGGAGACCTTTGGAGCAGAGTTACAGTAGAAGAGAATTCTTGGTGAAGTATTGAATAGACCTTACTATAATTGTTGTAACAGAATTACAGCATTGTTTAATGAGTTTCATGGAGTGTCTTGAAGATTTATTGAAAATACCTTATTAAGCTGTCCTTGAAGGAGTCTTGGAGCAAATATTTCAGTCATTAAAGAAGCCCTTGAAAGGATTTTGAAGCAGCATTTTGTAGACATTTTGAAAGTCCTAGAAGCAACTAGAAGTAGACTTGGGTTGGGATTGAGGGCAGATTGAAGGATTATCTTTGGAACTTTTAAATACTTCCTTTGAAGACTAATCTTGGTGTATTTGGAGACTAATTTTATTATTCCATTAGAGAAACCTTTAAAGAGCATTTTAACATCTTGGTACAGACTTCTTGGTGGAAGTTTTGATATACATCTTGAGGAGGATTTGGAGTAATCTTGATATATCCTTGAGCAAGCCTTGAGGCATTATTGAAGAAATCTAAAGACACTTATAGAATATGATCTTGGAAGGACTATTGAAGACCATGACGCGCTGAAGTCATTATGAGGTAACCTTGAAGATTGTGTTTGGGTGACATGAAGAGCAGTGGTGACACCTTCATGAGAAGACGAAGTTGTCATTGACGATTTGATTGCCTTAGTGATCATTTTTAGGCATTTTTGAAGGTGAAGAGATTGACAAGGCTCGTTAAAGAAGATATTGGCATCCGTGAAGAAACATAATCTTATCTTGATGAATTGAAGTTGTGGGTTGGAGCCCTAGAGGATAGGATTCCTCAAGAAGACCAGGTTGGTGCCTCTAATAGAAATAGGGTTGGAGCCTTAGAGGTTGGAGCCCCAAATTGACAAGGTTGGTGCTTTGGAAGATAGGGTTGGAGCCCTAGAGGATAGGAGTCCTCAAGAGACCAGGTTGGAGCCTGTACTAGATATAGGGTTGGAGCCCCCGAGGTTGGTGCCTCAAAATTGACAAGTTTGGAGCCTTAGAAGTCCAAGTCGGTGCTTAGCAAATACAGGTTGGAGCCCAAGATATTGAAGATTGGTGTCTTCATCTAAGGTTGGAGCCCTACACATATTGTACGTGATTTATTGTAAAGAAGAAAATAATAAAAGCATTTATTATTATTGTTCATTTTGTGTTCTAAATAGAATTGATCTAACTGGTAAAAATAACAATTGAAAATAAATATTGATTCACGCCCCTCTCAATATTTCCAACAATTGGTATCAGAGCCAGTACCTTGACTGAAAGCCTAACAACTTGAAGGTTGATCATTAGAAAAAAAATGGAAAAGCCAAGGAAGAAAGTCTCCAATCATCCTAAAGATGTGTCTTCCTCAAACATTGAAATTGAAGTAAATCAATTTGCGAAGGCTCCATTGTTCAATGAAAATTTTGATATATGGGTGGAAAGAATGATAAATTTATTGAAGACTCAAGGAATTGAATTTTGGAAATCAGTGATTACTAATGACATGATGAACGAAGAATCCAAGGAGTACAATACAAGAGCAATGAAGGCAATTTTGAATGGTTTACCAAATTTTGTGAAGGCCAATTTTGAAAAAAAATTGTCAGCAAAAGTCATATGGGAAAAACTTCATGATCTTCACTCAAAAGGAGTGTTGAAAATGATCTCTAGTCAAGAAGATGATTGAAAACAAGAAAGAAGTCCAGAATCCATCAAGAAAGCTGAAGATAAGAAAGATGACAACAAGGCTAAAGAAAACCTAGAAGATGAAGAGAACAAAGAAGACTTTGAAGAAGATCTCTTGAATAAACTTATGGCTTCCATGGAAGAGATTAATAGTTTGAAAAATGAAAATGAGGAACTTGAGAAGAAAGCGCAAGATGGTAACCAAGGCAAGACAAGGAAGGAAGTTGACTTTATCAAGCTTCATGTACAAGAAAGAGATGAGGAGCTTGCCAAACTTAAAGAGGAATTCCATCAAAATAAAATAAAGCATCATGAAGAATTCATATCTACAACAAATCAATTGGATAAGGAAAATAAAAGGGAAGAAACTTTGTCAAGCCACCTTGAATAAAGACTTAAGAGCTTGAACAATATTGAAGCAGAGATTGGTCAATACAAGGAAGAGGTCTCCTTTCTTAGATCTCAACTAGAAGAAGCAAGGAAAAAAGCGCAAAGAGCTGAGAAGGTGATGGAAACTTTGGAATTCATAGAAGGACAAGTTAATGAAGCATAAATGGAGAGAAACACCATGATAGGCCAACTAGACAAAAAGGATGAAGAAATCTTGAAAGTAAAATCATATATCAATCTTCTCAAGGCCGAAACATGTGAAGCTACAAGAACAAAAGAAGAAATGGAGAGCATTCTAGCAAAGGAGAATGAAGAAATCTTCAAAATGAAATCAAACATCATCTCCCTTAAAATCAAAGCACATGAAGCAGCAAGGATGATGGAAGAAATGAAGAAGAAACTACTTATGAAAGATGAAGATTGCGAAAAGTTGAAAGGAGAAATTGTCTTTCGTGAAAAGGAAGTTGAATTGATGAATAAAAACTTGAAAATCTCTCAAACCCTAGATGACATCCTAAGTTAGCAAAGGTCTCCCCTTGATAAATTAGGTCTTGGCTATGCAGGTGAATCCTCAAGAAAGAATGATAATGCTTCAAACAACAAAGATGTGAGGAACCTAGAAAGAAATGTTGATGCTCCTAGTTCCAACAAAGGCAAGGAGAAGAATCAAGAAAACAATGGAAGAAATTCTACGCTAAGGAGACTTGCATATGGTGTCAAGAATACAAAAGGAAATGAATATCATCAAAGAATCCGAAGGAAAAAATACTTCATGAGTATTTCAAGGAACTCTTCATCACCCAGCTACCAAATTATATTTCTTGGATATTGCTATTCTTGTACAAACTTTGGGCACATGGAAAAATATTGTAGGGCATATCACAAAGACAAATATAATGGTCCCTGTCAATCTCCTCGAAGCAATTTTGTAAGAAGAAGTCATGATTTTTTATTCATGAACAAGATATAGTGTTTCAATTGCCATAACATTGGACATATGGCACGTGATTGTAACTTGACTTGGGCCCCTGCACAAGCTAGAACCATGCCAGAGAAGAAAGTTACACAAGTATGGAGAAGGAAACAAGTTGAATCCAGAAATATTTTGAACACTCTAGCCAACAACACATGTTTAATTGATGAAGTCATCCTTGATATTCCAAGTGATTGATAATAAAACTCTGCCAAAAGGGATACCATGCATACTGTTAGGGGGAGGTGGTGACTCATGACTATTCTTGCAAAAGTCTTGGAAAAGGTGTTATGGAATTCATGATGAGTCACACTTGGAAAATCTTGACAAATCATCTCTCGGGAGTAACTCCATTGAAGAAAATAATGAAATTGTGAATATTTCTTCCACTTGATCACAAGGCAGCAATCCTTCTTGTCTAAAAAAAAAAAAAAACTGTAATATTACTTTTAAGGAATTTCTGCAATATCTCCAATGAGGATGCTGTATAAGGAAACCAGTGCAAAAATAATGTAGACCAGGGCTTGGCTTCTCTAAAATATTTCGTGTGTATCTTAAATATATAATGGCATCAGAAACAAATCACTCTAGCTACTCTAAACAGATCTCCCCATCTCATATATGCATAAAAGCACCCAAATACCACTTCTTCATAAAATAGAAATGTCGGAGACTGCAAAAGCATTATTTTTATTATGGAATATACAGCAAAATATAGTTTAATACAGATATAGATCTTTCATTAAGCATGGAATCAGAAATGAGAGGTTATACCCCTTTTACAAGCACCTCGGAATGCCCCGGCAATGGTTTCTGGCTAAATAGCAACAAATAAAGTAGCTCTGTAGAAAATAATGTTGTACCCAGCAACACTGTATAAAGAAAGATCAAATATGAGCTGAAATGGACAAAAAATACAATAATTGGCCCAAGGCCTTCCTCAATATGTCTCCTGGAGTGAAATATATTCCTCCTCTGAAACAAGCAAAAATGGGAAGATTGAACCCCAGCTACTGCAGCTACTACAGAAATAATGCAATCCCTAGAAGTGACTACATTGTTTAGGATGGAGAGTGGTTTCTCTCAAGATAAATGATGAGAAATGAACTCAGCACCTCCTCCTTAGATCTCCCAATCAGCTATACCAATGGTGAAGATAGAATTCCCGCATGAGATTCCCCTTGCACTAAACAGTGCTGCAACTCCGGCTAAACAGCTGAAGCTTGCAAGTAGTCATAAGACTGAGACAAGATTATTGAATGAATGAATCCTTTGCTACCATCTCCTCCTTATTATTCTTGGTGAGCTTTCCCATCCCGGGCCCTACTCATGGGTGATGTCACTTCCTTGAGAAGTTTCCTCCTTCAAAACTACGCTGCCCTAGTAGCTTTCCCTCCTCTTGTGACAGTGTTGTTGACTTAGTCAACTGTAGCTAGATCATTGATTTTCCCCTCTTTCACACCAAATAGGCTTTATTTTGTCCTCCTACTTCCATCCCTTTTAACACTGGGATATTTTTTATTGCCTTTCCTACTTCTTATTTCAAAAATGGAGCAGTTATAATATTCCAAGTAGCAGTAGCTAATTGGGAGTATTATAGTCCTCCCTGCTCAAAAGTTGCTTTCCCACAAGCAACAATAAAGAAGGATGATTCAAGATCTTCTCTCCCTCCCAAGTGGCATTCTCATCTACTAGATTCCTCCATCGAATCAGATATTCCTTGATGAATCTGTTCCGCAGCTGCCTCTCCCTTATGTCTAAGATTGCCTCTGGCTGCAAGATTAAGTGACCCTCATCATCAATAGGGGTAAGTTCCATGTTGGCAACTACATTTCTCCCAATGGCCTTCTTGAGGCAAGATACATGGAAGATATTGTGGATCTTGCTCCCCTTAGGAAGCTCTAGCTCATATTCTACCTTACCGATACACTTGACCACCCTGTATGGCCCATAGAAACATGGTTTGAGCTTCTCATCTCCCTTCTCCTTGAGTGTGGACTGTTTGTAAGGCTGAAGACGGAGGTAGACAAGATCTCCCACCTCAAATTGTCTCTCTATCCGACCACAGTCTGCATACATCTTCTGTTGGTTCTGGGAAGTGGTAATGTTGTCTTTGAGTGCCCTGAGTATGTCTTGGTTATCTTGAATCGAATCCTTTGCCCTTGGAGCTTCACTTGCCCCAAACATAACATCAGCAAATGAGAGTGCCTCATACCCATATAAGGCTCGGAATGGATTCATGCCAATAGAAATATGGTGAGTAGTGTTGTAACAATACTCTCCCTAGTGGAGCCAACGTAGCCAAGCTTTTTGTTGCCCTGCCACATAGTTCCTCAAGTAGCCTTCTAGCCACTTGTTCACTATCTCAGTCTGTCCATCGATTTAGGGGTGATAGCTAGTGCTTGGAGTCAATTCAATCCCCATTAACCGGAAAAGTTCCTGCCAAAATCCACCCATGAAGCAGTTGTCCCGATCACTCACTATGGTCCTTGGGAGACCATGAAGTCTAAATACATCTCTTAAGAAGAGATCAACTACCTGTGAAGCAGTATAATGTGGAGAAATGGCAAAGAAATGAGATTACTTTGTTAGTCTATCAACAACAATAAAGATACAGTCCTTACCCTGCACTATCGGCAGGATGATGATGAAGTCCATAGAGATACTTTCCCAATTCCCATCCGAAATAGGTAGTGGCTGCAACAATCCAGCAGGGTGAGTGTGTTCTCCCATATTCTGTTGGAAAATGGTGCATTCCCTGACATGCCAAAGCACATCCTCCTTGAGACCCTTCCATGAGAATCTCTCTCTGATAGATTTATAAGTCTTTGTGAAGCCTTGATGCCCGGCAAGTGGTGAATCATGTGAGGCAAATAAGATCTTCTCCTTGAGCTTAGAATTCTTAGCCAAGAAGATTCGGTCTTGGTAATAGATAACCTCATCCATCACTCTGAACCTCTCATCTGATACCACCCCATCAAGTATCTCACATGCAAAGCCATCTTTGGAATACTCAACTAAGAGTTGAGCCTTCCAATCTACGTCCATGCCCCTCAAGGACAACGTTGTAGGCCTCCTGGATAGTGCATCAGCTACTACATTGCTCTTTCCCTTGACATATTCTATGTCAAAATCATAGGGTTGGATTTTTCTCACCCACTTCTGTTGTCTCTCCTGGATTTGTCTCTGTTCAAGGAAGAATCTAAGACTATTATGATCAGTCTTCACCTTGAACTTATTCCCCACCAAGTATTGTCAAAATTTGGCTAATGCATGCATGATAGCCAACATTTATTTATCATATATGGGGTATATCCTCTTATGAGCGAGTAGCTTCCTTCTCTCAAAGGCTATAGGATGCCCACCTTGCATCAAGACTGCCCCAATACCTTCACCTGATGCATCACATTCTAGCACAAAAGGTTGAGAAAAGTTAGGTAAAACCAAAACAGGACAACTACTCATTACCTGTTTGAGCTTATCAAAAGCCCTCTGCGTTGTAGGTGTCCAATGGAAAGCTCCCTTCTTTGTCAAGTCTGTGAGTGGTGCTGCTAATTGTGAAAATCCTTTCACAAACTTCTGATAATAAGTGCATATTCCCACAAACCCTCTGAGTTCTATAATATTCCTGGGTTTAGGCCAATCTCTGATAGCCTGGATCTTCTCCTCATGTACCCTCACTCCATCCACTCCTATGTTGTGCCCTAAATAAAACATCTCAGTGAGGCCAAATTCACATTTGGAGAGCTTGGCATAGAATTGTTGCTCCTTAAGGATATTTAAAACTATCTCAATATGCTGCAAGTGCTCCTCCCAAGTGTGGTTGTAGATAAGAATATCATCAAAGAAGACCAATACAAACTTCCTCAAATGACCATGGAAGATGTGGTTCATGCAGGATTGGAAAGTTACTGGAGCATTAGTCAATCCAAAGGGCATCACTAGAAACTCAAAATGCCCATAGTGACATTTGCACGTTGTCTTGGGGATATCTTGATCCCTCACCTTGATTTGATGATACCCGAACCTCAAATCAATCTTGGAGAATTATTTAGATCCCCTTAACTCATCCATGAGTTCATCGATCCTGGGTATAAGGTACCTGTTCTTCATAGTCTTCTTGTTCAAAGCCCTATAATCAATGCACATCCTCAATGTGCCATATTTCTTCTTCACCAAAACCATCGATGAAGTAAAAGGACTAGTACTAGGCTGGATGTGTCCTAGAGCTAGCAGCTCTTGGATAGCTCTCGCAATATCATCCCTATAAGCCTTGGGATGCCTATAAGGAGTGGTGATTACTACTTTTACCCCTTGTTCCAACTCAATGGTGTGTTCAAACCCTCGGTCAGGAGGTCTCCCTAGTGGGATATCTCCAAATACTGTAGAATATTGGTCCAAGAGAGACTGAACATCTGGATGCACTAGTGAATCCTTGCCCTTCACCTCTGATATATGAAGCTCTACTTCCCATTCAAAATCCCCTCTACATAGATCTGCCTCCATCCTATGTGATGAAACAACCTGAGGGGGGTATGTGTTTATACCCTTGATTCCTTGTTGCTGGACATCCTTCCCTCCTGTCCATTCCATCTCCAAGGTTTTCTAGTTAGTGGTAACTCTCCCAAGAGTGATTAACCACTGGACTCCCAATATGAAATTGGTGTCTGGAATATCTACCACAAAGAATTGGTCTGTCAATGTATAGGTCCTCATAGTAATGGTTAGTGCCGAAACATACTTGGCACATTGCAGGGTCATAGCTCTTGGGACCAAAACTGAAAATCCCTCAAAATCCTCCATGTGCATTCCTCTCCTTTGTACCAGCTCTGCATCAATAAAATTATGAGTTGCCCCACTATCTATCAATATAGAAACTCTTTGCCCCATGATAATGCCTCTCACCCTCAAGGTTAGATACTTTGGGACTCCTCTTAACGTTGCAATGGATCCCCCTCTTGGTGCAAAGTCTTCCATGGATTGTATAGCGCTAGCATCCTTATTAGAGAAGGTCTTGACATGATGTGTCCTTCCTGTAACACATTCTCCCTCAAAATCCTGATCATGGGTTGTCTCCCTTGGTCTTGAGTGAGTCTTTTGCTGCAAAAAGGTTCTTTCCCTGGGCAATATGTGTTGTAGATCTCTAGCTTTCTCCACAACTTCAAGGAGAGTGGTTGGTTTAGTATATTTGACCAACCCTTGTAATGGTTCAGCCATCCCATTCACAAACATGCATACCTTCTTGCTCATAGTGAGGTTAGATACCATCACTGAAAGCTTCAAATACTCAGCAATGTAATCCTCAAGATCTCCCTCTTGCTTGAGCTTGGTTATCTTGGCAAAGTGGGCTTCCGGATCCCTTGGATCAAACCTCTCCACTAGCTTCTTGGTGAAAGCTGAGTATGAAGTGATATGATGATTCCCAAGCATGGTTATTCCATGAAACCACCAATCTTGAGCTTCCCCTTCTAGGTGCAACACAATTATCTTGATGGCTTCTATCTCAGAAACCCTGTTGAGCTAGAAGTATGTGTCCAGCTTCTCCACCCAAGCCTTTGTTGTGCACTTAGGTGTCCCATAAAATGTGGGCAAGAAGAACCCTACCATACTGCACTATAGGATTGATCCCTACAATAATTTCTCCTCCTTTGGATGAGGATTATTCCTTCTCCCATCCTTGACCCGGCAAAACTCCTGAAAGTTCAAGTGCTCCTTGAACCTTTGAGACTGGAGTTCATATTCTTCAAAATATTCCCCCAGAGTGTCCTCCTTATCTCCTTCAGATATAATGAAGGCATGGTGGATCATTGTGATGCATCTGAATGCCCCATACCATTTTCAGTGCTGGTGCTTGCCTTATGGCAAAACCCTAAAGAGTACTCTTCATGCCTCATCTCCTTAAGATCCCTTGAAATTTTCTTCAGGGTTTGAAGTACTAGATTTGAGATGTCTTCCTTCTACATGCTGAATATAAATATCCCCCCCCACAGGCTGAGCCAAGAGCAAATCTTCAATACCACTGTAATATTCCTTTTTAGGAATTTCTGCAATATCTCCAATGAGGAGGTTGTATAAGGAAACCAGTGAAAAAATAATGCAAACCAGGGCTTGGATCCTCTAATATATGTTGTATTTAACTTAAATATAGAATGGCATCATAAAAAAATCACTCTAGCTACTCTAAAGAGATCTCCCCAAATCATATATGCATAAAAGCATCCCAATCCCACTGCTTCATAAAATAGAAATGCCGGAGACTGCAACAACGTTATTTTTATTATGGAATCTATAGAAAAATATATTTTAATACAAATCTAGAGCTTTCATTAAACATGGAATCAGAAATGAGAGGTTGGACCCCTTTTACAAGCACCTCGAAATGCCCCGGCAAGGGTTTCCGGCTAAATAGCAACAAATAAAGTAGCTCTGCAGAAAATAAAGTTGTACCCAGCAACACTGTATAAATAAAGATCGAATATGAGCTGAAATGGACAAACAATACAATCATTGGCCCAAGGCCTTCCTCAATAGATCTCCCGGAGTGAAATAGATTCCTCCTTCTCTGAAACAAGCAAAATTGGGAAGATGCAACCCCAGCTACTGCAAAAATAACGCAATCCTTGGAAGTGACTGCACTGTCTAGGATGGAGAGTTGCTTCCCTCAAGATAAATGATGAGAATTGAACTCAGGACCTCCTCCTTAGATCTCCCAATCAGCTATACCAATGGTGAAGATAGAATTCCCGCATGAGAATCCCTTTGCACTAAATAGTGCTGCAACTCCGGCTAAACAGCTGAAGCTTGCAATCAGTCATAATACTGATACAAGATGATTGAATGAATGAATCCTTTGATGCCATCTCCTTCTTATTCTTGGTGAGATTTCCCATCCCGGGCCCCACTCATGGGTGATGTAACTTCCTTGAGAAGTTTCCTCCTTCAAAATTGCGCTGCCCTAGTAGCTTTCCCTCCCCTTGTGACAGCGTTTTTGACTTAGTCAAATGTAGCTAGATCATTGCTTTGCCCCTCTTTCACACCAAAGAAGCTTTATTTTGTCCTCCTACTTCCATCCCTTTTCACACTACGATATGTTTTATTGCCTTTCCTACTTCTTATTTCAAAAATGGAGCAGTTATAATATTCCAAGTAGCAGTAGCTAATTGGGAATATTACAAAAACCTAGAAGAGCTTATGCATGCAGGGGAGTTGGTTCATCCATGGATAAATTTCAACACATCTATCATGGAACACATTGCCATAAATAAGAGCACCATGACAGGGGGAGCATCGTACCTATGAAGAACTATTATTGACGAGAAAATATGATAAATAGAAGTATCTTGATAGGGGGATTAGTCGAGCACCCCTTTTTCCATTGATGTCAAAGGGGGAGAGAATGTTGAAGGGAAAGAATATTTCCATCAATGACAAAGGGGTAGACTGTTAATCAAGGTTGTCATTGATGTCAATAGTTGAGATGGAAAATATTCTTGTGATGTCAATGAACGTAATTCAATCCCTAGGTGCTAAGGATGCCATCAATGAAGAGGTCAACCAATGAAGATGTCAAGACACTAATGAAGAATTCTTGCTTGAACAAGTCCTTGAACTAACTATAATGTTGCCGAGTGTCAATCATGTGCCTTGATTTGTGATCTAGACCATAGGTGCCGATATACAAGCTATTGAAGTGGAGAACTATAATTGATGAAGTCATACACGTGATGATTTCATACTCTTGAAGAATGACCACACTTTCACATAATTGGAAGACTTCTTTGGAACTTTTGACAAATTAATGAAGGCTACACTATGACATATCACTGTACTAGTATATGATGACATTGTCGATACATGATGCTACATGAATGTTGCACTCCTACATAATGACTCTATGATCCTATGATGACATTGATAACAATGAAGAAACCAAATAATGAAGAAGCCACACAGTCCCAAACATTCCTCATGCCGTTCCAAATTTTTAATGCAAAAAATTTAAGTACAGTCACAAAGAAAAATATGTTTCATCATATTAGAGGTAGAATTTCTTTGTGAGACCTTCACCATCCTTTAGAGCATAATTTTAACTTTCCAATGAGCCCTTATTTGTCCTGAAACTCCTATTAGTTTGTGAGAAATTGAATTTTTAAGTTGAAAAATATATATTTTTTGCCTAGCCGACTTGAGCTGACTTGTGTATGCTCATACTCCTTCACCCAACCGACGTGTCTATTCATATAACTCCAAAACCAGTATATATAGACATCTAAAACACTTCATTTGATCAAAAATTTCATTGAAGATCACAGAAATTCAGAGAGAAATAAGAGGAGTCCGAGGAGGATTTTGAAACCACTGTTTGGGCAATTTTTTTGGGCTAATTCTTCTATATTATTTTATAGCTCAGTGTACAGTCACTCCTATTTGCAAATCTGTGGTAGCAGTAAAAGAAACTGGGACAACAAATAGAACATAAAAATAGAACTATGGAGGATAGTCGTCTCTTTTAGGAGTCTTGTTAAGCTTGGATCTTACCTTAGCACGTCAGGACAGAAAAACAGTCTTATCATAATAGCAAACCAGTGAAATAATTACAATACATACAACTACTTGTGGAGCTCATTTCAAGCTCATATTACAAGCTGTGGTGTGTGGACAGTCACAAGATCTGAAAATTTTAGTCTACAAATATAATCTCAGACCTGTGGCAAATTGGAGGCTGATATCTGCACCTCGGATCAGTGATAGTAGTCCTACAACAAACCTGTGACCCAATTAGCTTTGAAAGCTATTCTTCGAATAATTTTGTACCAGCACTTGGAGCATTATTAAAACACTTCTTGGAACACTGAAGCAGCATAATTGAGATCCTTGTTGAAGCATTATTTGGGGTATAATTGAGGCATTTTTGAAACAGCGTGGGAGCTCTACTAAAATCTTGTTGAAGACACCTTTTTTACTGAAGCAGCTCATAGAGTTCGTAAAGTACAACTAAAGCACTCTTGGGAAGATTTTGTGAAGATAGGAACCAGACTTTGTAGACATTTTGGAAATCCTAATTGAAGCTTATTGGAGACCTTTGGAGCAGAGTTACAGTAGAAGAGAATTCTTGGTGAAGTATTGAATAGACCTTACTATAATTGTTGTAACAGAATTGCAGCATTGTTTGATGAGTTCCATGGAGTGTCTTGAAGGTTTATTGAAAATACCTTATGGAGCTTTCCTTGAAGGAGTCTTGGAGTAGATATTGTAGTCATTAAAGCAGCCCTTGAAAGGATTTTGAAGCAGCATTTTGTAGACATTTTGAAAGTCCTAGAAGCAACTAGAAGCAGACTTGGGTTGGGATTGAGGGAAAACTGAAGGATTATCTTTGGAACTTGTAAAGACTTCCTTTGAAGACTAATCTAAATACACTTATAGAATCTAATCTTGGAAGGACTATTGAAGACCATGATGCACTGAAGTCATTATGAGGTAACCTTGAAGATTGTGTTTGGGTGACATGAAGAGTGGTGGTGACACCTTCATGAGAAGACGAAGTTGTCATTGATGAGTTGATTACCTTAGAGATCATTTTTAGGCATTGTTGAAGGTGAAGAGATTGACAAGGCTCGTTGAAGAAGATATTGGCATCCGTGAAGAAACATAATATTATCTTGACAAATTGAAGTTGTGGGTTGGAGCCCTAGAGGATAGGAGTCCTCAAGAAGACCAGGTTGGTGCCTTTACTAGAAATAGGGTTGGAGCCTTAGAGGTTGGACCAAATTGACAAGGTTGGTGCTTTAGAAGATAGGGTTGGAGCCCTAGAGGATATGAGTCCTCAAAATTCCAGGTTGGAGCCTGTACTAGATATAGGGTTGGAGCCCTTGAGATTGGTGCCTCAAAATTGGCAAGGTTAGAGCCTTGGAAGTCCAAGTCGGTGCTTGGAAAATACAGGTTGGAGCTCGAGAGATTGAAGATTGGTGTCTTCATCTAGGGTTGGAGCCCTACACATATTGTACTTGATTTATTGTAAAGAGGAAAATAATAAAATAATTTATTATTATTGTTCATTTTTTTTCTAAATATAAGTGATCTAACTGGTAAAAAAAACAATTGAAAAGAAATAATGATTCACCCCCCTCTCAGTATTTCCAACATCCTTGAGGTCAATCTCAATAGAGAGGCTTCTTTGGATCCTTTTCAAGACAAATGGGTCTTCTCTCTCCTCTAAGTCCTCTAATATTAAGCATCCTCCCTCAAATCCTCTGTGCCCTAGATGGAAGTTGCAATTTCCACAACAAGAAATGGAAGAGTGGAATCTTCAACAGAAAAAATGGATGCTTCATTTTTATGGGGCTTCAAAAAGAAACCCAAGGGTGGCAAGAGGGGGAGGGATTTTAATCAATATTGAGGGAATAATTAAATTTAGGTTTTCTTGGGGCTTAGGAAGAATATCAAACAACCAAGCCGAAATGTATGGGATCCTTTAGGGTTCACTCATCGCCAAAGATAAATGTGTGGATGATATAGTTATCTTAGGCGATGCTTTAATCTTGATCAAATAATTCAATAATTGAAGGAATTTGAAATAAAACACTCTAGATAGGTTAATTCGGAGAATTAGAAGTATTTTGATAGTATTTCATTCTAGGAACTTGTTGAAGGTGTTGGAAATCTATCAACCAAAGGGGTATCCCTAATGTGAAGTCTCAATTAGACCTCACACTGTTTGAAGTAGAAGCCCCCATCCGGTGTATCGACCCAACCACCATAACTTAAAGGTTTTCCTCAGCTTCAATGAACAACATAAAAGAGTATGCACATAACCTTTAAAATCAACAAGAAAGTTGACACTGTGACACACCAATTGCAATGTGTAAAACGAGACTTTCATGAGGGGAGAGAGAGGAGTGAGTCTCTAGAAGGAAGTAACAGTACTAACCTAAGAGAGACATATGATAGCATGATAGGGTTCATTAGTTATCTAAAGAAGTATGTCACATAGAGACAACAATCATTAAAACAAATAAAACACACATTCAACAAGATAAGTACAAAATCCACCTAAATAGTTTAATTTCCTTAGTACATGTGAACAAAACACATACCGAGAACATATAAATAAGGATATTCAAAACTTCTCTTTCAATAAGAATCCCTCCTAAGTATGCCTTCTGGAACAAAGTGTGGAATCCTAATGCTCTACATAAATTTAATGCTTTATGTTTATGTTGTCTCATAAAAAGTTCCTCACTTCAGAAAACTTAAGAAATAGGAGAATACAAGGCCCATCAAGGTTCCCTTTGTGCAAAGTGCAAGAAAAATCTATCCCTAGCATCTTTCTCGAATGTTCCTTCACTAAATTAGTTTGGTCTTTGGCCCTTGGCCATCTTTACTCAAAAACTAGGTGACCTAATGGGATTCATTAATTTTTTTTGCATGGAACAAACTCTATATGGGCTCCATTCGATCCAAAAGCTCTTTAAAATCTTTATGGGTTGTTATCCCCAAATATCTCTTCTAGAAATAATGGCTAGCCATAAATTTTGTAATCTTCAAATACTCCCCCTAGTCACCTAATTATGTTTCTTTAAAGGCCCTTTATTTCTGCCTTGAGGTCAATCCTCTCAATAAAGCGGCTTATTTGGATTATTTTCAAGAAAAATGGATCTTCTCTCTCTTCTGAGTCCTCTCCTATTAAGTCTCCTCCCTCAAATCCTTTGTGCCCTAGCTGGAAGTTGCAATTTTGACAACAGGAATTGGAAGAGTGGAAGCTGCAACAGAAAAAAAAAAGGATGCTTCATTTTTATGGGGCTTCAAAAAGAAACTCAAGGGTGTTAGGAGGGGGAGGGATTTTAATCAATCTCGAGGGAATAATTAAAGTCAGGTTTTCTTGGGGGTTAGGAACAATATCAAACAACCAAGCCGAAATGTATGGGCTCCTTCAAGGTTTACTTGTCGCCAAAGATAAATGTGTAGATGATATACTTATCTTAGGCGAATCTTTACTCTTGATCCAATAATTCAATAATGGAAGCAATTTGAAAGGCAACACACTGGATAATTTACTTCAGAGAATTAGAACTATTTTGATAGTATTTCATTCTCGGAACTTGTTGACAGTATTGGAAATTTGTCAACCAAAGGGGTCTCCCTGATGTGAAGCGCCAGTTAGACCTCAAATAGTTCAAAGTATGAGCCCCCATCCAATGTATTGACCGACCACCATTACTTAAAGGTTTTCCTTAGCTGCAATGAATAACATATTAGAGCATGCATATAACCTTTGAAATCAATAATAAAGTTGACATTATGACACGCCAATTGCAATGTGTAAAAGGAGACTTTCATGAGGGGAGAGACAGGAGTGAGTCTCTGGAAGGAAGTAATAGTAATAACCTAGGAGAGACATATGAGAGCATGAAAGGATTCATTAGTTATCTAGAGAAGTATTTCACATAGAGACAATGATCATTAAAATAAATAAAACACACATTCAACAAGATAAGTACCAAATCCACTGAAATAGTTCAATTTCCCTAGTATATGTGAATAAAACACATACCGAAAACATATAAAGAAGGATATTAAAAACTTCTCTTTCAATCAAGAATCCCTCCTAAGTCTACCCTCTGGAACAAAGTGTGAAATCCTAATTATCTACATAAATTTAATGCTTTATGTTTATGTTGTCTCATAAAAAAGTCCTCACTTCAGAAAAATTAAGAAATAGGGGAATACAAGGCCTGTTGTAACTCCTAGAGACAGGTCTGAGTTGCTAAAGACTAGTGTCTAGGAGGATTTAAATACATTCACTTAAGGACTCCTCTGAAAGGTATCTTCACCAATAATTTATGAGACTGTGGTTCAGGAATGATAAGGACTCTCGGTACTTATCTCATGCAAGAAAATATTCACTCGAAATGGGCTCAGGAGGTCATATGCATCTAGAATTATTCAAATGGGCCAAGTAAGAAACCAACGAGAAAATATTTAAATATAATGCAGCGATGAAAAGAATAATTAGGCAGAGAAATTCCTGAGAGATGGGCTTATTTTGGTAAGAATCCAACCCTCTTAGAATCTGGAGGAAAAGGTGGTAGGAAAGAGATAAGTGATTACAGAGTCTCATGGAGCGCAACATTAAGGCTATATACTAGCTCAACACATGAGTGTCATTCTTCCTCAATGAGAACATATACAAATTCATGACTTAATCCATTTACATCCAACGTCTTTCACATGAGTCATTGGAAGAGAAAATTGTGAAATGATAATTCTAAATAAACAGAGGATAAACACATACATACTTCTCATTAATTCAATTGGAATCCAGTTGTAGACAAAGTCATATTATATTATCCTTCAAAAAAAAATCTCCAGAATATGCATTTGAAAGCTCAAAAACAACTTGTACATGACAGATTACATAGTATGAATCCAAAATTTCCAAAAAATCCAAAACCCTTTCTTTCTGTCTGATTCTCCTACATATAGAGTTTCTTCTACTGGCTCTTGGTTGTACATTATTTCTTGATAGACTCGTACATACACCATGATAAAAAATGGTATCATCAAAAGTTGAAGTCTGCCATTGGTAGCACTCATATAACAAAAAATAACAACAACAAAGGTGAAATTCTAATTTCACTAACTAGGCATCATAACTGAAAATTAAATGAAACAAAACATTTGTAGGCCATGTGGGCCAGATCTTGAAATATTCATTTGGGATATCACAGGGTAGCATAAGGTCCTGAAGTACGTGGATGCATCATAATGGAAGATGAACCAAAGTGATGGGATGGCATAGGCACCCTCGGTTGTGGAGTGGATGCCACGGGAGGATGTGCATGCTCGTAACACATCTGCCACATGATTTTTGAGGGTAATGGCACAGTGTTGAAGAGTTCAAACAATGCCCGAAGCTGAGTTAATTCAAAATAATCTAGGTTGGCCAATAAAAATTGTTTAACCTTGGCTAGTAACAGAAATTCATTACGGAGATATGTCACCAAGGTCTCGGCCTTAAGTCAAGATGTCTTCTCTTGAGCTGAGTCAACTCTGCACTTGATCTCAACCATTCTCTATTGATATGTTTCCCAGGGGAGTAGAATGCCTAACGGATCCCAACAGGCTGGAAACCTTGACTCCATGACTTTATTCAATTCGCTTTCAAATGCTTCCACTCCTATGGAAACTATCCCCAGACAACTTGTTACACCATTTTTTGGTCATCTAACCTATTATAATTAGATGAACCCAAGTACACCATGTAAGACCAATTTTACCCTAAGTAAAATTGCTTTCACCATGTGAAATAACTTATTTGTTTATATTTCCTGGTCATATTTAACCCAAAACAAGGAAATTAATTAAATAAATCCTTATTTATTTAATTATTTCCTAAGAATAAGTTATTTAAATCATTATTTAAATTATATTCTTAGTTAAATTTGACTAAATCATCCATAAATAATTAAATAAACCATTATTTATTTAATTATATTCCCATCATTTCCCTAAAATGATAAATAAATCATTTATTTATTTATTATTTATAAATAAAGGAATTGACCCAAGTCAAAAATTCTTTTCCCTGCAACAAATATAATAAAATATTCCTAAAGGGTGGTTCTAGAATTCGATTAATAATATTTTATTCATGCACCGAGTTCTAGACCGCCCTAATATTTTGTTATAAATAGAATGGTTTTCCCCATTCATTACTCACCTCCATTACATTAGATCACTCTAGATCTATATTTGGTCACATTTTCCATTTTTACCTTGTGATCTCCCATTGAGTTCTATGTTTGTCTAGGTTTTCTACACCAACAAGAGAGAGGAATTTTAGATCCGAAATGCTGAGGACTTTCAAGAACCCATCCCATTGAGGAGAACCGGAAAACACCTTTCTTTTTTTCCTCTCAGGTGCCCCATTTTTTAATATAATATAAAAATTCTTTCAAATACATTGTTCTTGTCTTGTATATTGGATGCATGGAGCCATATTTCACTTTATCTGCTTAATGTCTTTTATGCTTAGATCTGGATTTGTGCAGCATTATTTGGATCACCTAATTGCAGATTTAAAGATGTTTGGTAGCCATAATCGATGTTAGGGATATTTGTTATGCGTAGCTAAAGTGATCTTTTACGACAAAAGATTCATACTAACAATTGGCGACTCCACATGGGTTTTCTTTTGCGACCGCTATCATTTTATATATTCCTGCATATCCAGCTGTTTCAGACCCTAGGGTTTCTCTTCAGTTTCCTGTTTTTCCTATTTTTATGGTGCTTTTCACCTCTAAAACCCTCAAACAGTAAAATTTTTAACTTCCGTGTGTTTCTGGCCTTATTGCGCAGGTGACAGACATCAGCCGCAGCTGAGACGACAAATTTTTCTGAAATCTGCCGCCAAAAGACTCAAATCTGTAGGTCACACTTATCGGCCCAAAAACTGTGACCTGGCCTTGAGGTCACACTTTTCTGCCCAAAATCTACGACCTGGACTGAAAATAGGTCAGGACCTGCGACCTGCACTTTTTTCTGCAATTTTCCAGCACTTTTTCTGGGTTTGTCTGAAGCCTCTGTCAGGGTTTTCCAGCCTCTGTCTCCACTCGTTTAGACATGTTTCTGATCTGTTTCACTCAAATAAGTGGGAATATTTCCCCTTTGGGCTCTAGTACCCTCCACTTTTTGTGGGAGAGTTTTTTATGTTTCAGAAGTCTGAATTTCCAGAGTTTCAGCCTTATTTCTTTCAGATATGATACCTCATTTTCAGATCCCTTTAGATCAGCTCTTATCCCTTTCAAATCACCTCATATAGTTTTGTTTGGGTTCATTTCTAGGGCCGCCTCATTGTCCCTTCTATGTTTAGCTGATCTCCTCCTTTTTAGCAGTAACCTTTCCTCTACCTCTTTGTTGTTCTCTGCACCTCTTTTCAGCATATTTACCCTTTAGATCCCTGTCCCTCCCGACCTTAGATCTATTGGCCTCTTTTTTGCGTGTTTTTCTTAGTTTTTTCCCTCTTTTAGACTAGTTTTGAGAGACCCACCTTCTTGGGTTAGATTGATGCATTGTTAGCTGTTAATTTTCTGTTCTTTCACTCTTAATTACTGCAGATTTATTTTCAATTATGCATCACACTTTTTCTTTTACTCTCAAAATGTCTGGGTTTAAACAATTAAATTTAAGGCACGCCACACACTGACCCTAATTAAAGAAGAGCCTGGTTAACACCATCTGGAAAAGACTTTAAAATCAATTGACTTTGCACCTCTCTGCCCTTGTTTCAATATTGACCTCACTTGATCTTGCACCTCCCTGCCTTTGTTTGTTTTTCTTCCTCCCGTCATCATTGCGCCTCCAAGGCATTTATCTCGAAGAATTCTTGGCCTTCACCCTCAGTTTCCGGTTGGTCGACTTGCTCCTTCCCATCATGTCGAGTTATTCCTCCCCCGAGTCCGCACTCGGACTCATCTTCTGATTCTTTGGTTTCTCCCCCTACTTATGGTTCTCCCCTTGTTACCTTCACCATGTATGGTCCAGGGCCTAACGCTAGTGGCAACCCCAGCCCTAATGCTGGGACTGTTACTAGCAGAACCGCCACGAGAACTACCTTGACTACTCCCTTGCTCCCCTTCATGGCAGGCCTCAGTCTCTCCAATTTCAATCAATTGATCAATGATCCTATTCGCCACGATGTTATTTGGCCTGCTATGCCAACCAAGCTCCCCTCCGACATTCCCAAGTTCGAAGGCCTTTCTAGAGAGGATCCCTCCAACCATATCCAATATTTCCACATGTGGTGTTCATCCCATTCCATTATTGATGATTCCATCCATCTTAGATTGTTCCAATGCATGCTTACAGGCGAAGCTTCTAAGTGGTATGTTGATCAACCCACTTCCTCTCATAACACCTTTGCGACTCTTGCCTGGGCTTTTTTATCTTACTTCTAGCTTCCCCTTCGTTATGACACTGGTATCGAACTTTTGAATTCTTTCCATCAATCATCTGTGACCCGCCTATCCGATCATGTCCAGGAATGGTGGAGAAGAAAGAGCCTATGCCAATCTCCTACCTTTGAAGACTGTGTCTACATAGACTGGTTCCTTAGATCTCTCTTGCCCCCTATCGGGAAATATGTCACATCGCATTTTCCTCAAACCGAAGAAGCTCCCCTCCAAATGGCATTAAAATATGACCTTATATACGCTCAAACGGGTTATTTTTATATTGTTCTACCTTATCTCCCTAGACCCGGTGATGTCAATGCACCGGGGGCACCTCATGATGCCAACGGTAACGTTGGAGCTATCTCTCATACGTACGCCCAACCTCCCATGGGTTATGGTTTTCCTAGGGGGGGAGGCAGCACCCCCCACACTTTTTCCCCTCCCAGTAGCACGTCTCTAGGATATGGCATGCCCCCTCTTTTGACCCAACCTCCTACATCCCACACTATTTCCCAACCCCCTTATTATATGTCTCCACATCTTGGTGCTCCAGCTCCTCCAACATTAGCACCTCCGCCTCCCTTGCCTTCTCAACCCCCGCAACAGCAGTCACCGCCCCCTCAAGGATAGGTAGATGCACAGCAGGGATTTGTGGCTACCCAACCACCTGACGGACATGTGGCCATTCAACCTCCCCCTTCTGGTTCCTTCGATTACCAGATTCTCATGATGAAATTTGATCAACATTTACCTATTGACCTTAACCTTCAAACTTGGTCTTGTCAATACCCCAAGCCTTGTGCTCCTTCTATCCCCGAGTCACCTTCTTCAGGTTCTACAGAGCCTATTTCGACAACTAATGGTCCCTTGCATATCCCTCAGCCCAAAGTTTAGGTTCATACCAAGATTCCTAAGGGCCCCTTACACCGAAATGTTGCTTCTGGTCGAGTTGCTCATTCGTATAGCATAGTAGATGATTTGGCGCAGTCTCCTGCTGCCATTTCAACACTGGAACTCCTCCAGTCATGTCCTTCTCAAAAGAAGGCTCTATTATCTGCCGTGGGCACTGTAAATCCAGCAGATGACTAATTGATTGTTTTCGATGCCCGTCAATCAAAACATCCTCCCCTTCCTGCTTCCGTAGCTTTCCAAATCCCAGTCAAAATCCAGAACGCTCATGTTTCTTGGTGTATTATTGATGAGGGGGCATCCACCTATGTGATGTCTGCTTCAATTTGGAAACAACTTAGATCTCCTAAGCTGGCCCCTCCACAATCACCCTTCGTGCATGGGACGGCCATGCCTCCCAGCCCATTGGCCTATTCCGTAATTGTCCTATCACTCTTGCGGGCAAGACTGTTTGCATTGACGTTGAAGTCATCGACGCCCCCCTTGATTATAACATTCTTTTGGGGCATAGCTACACCCATGCCATGTCTACTGTCCCATCTGCAGTCCACCGCAAGATTTTTTTCTCTCACAATGGAAATATCGTCACCATTGACCAGTTGACATATCATGAGCCAAAGTCTCAGACCTCCCCTGAGTCGACCATCTCTTTTGTAGCCAATAATCAAACCGTCGATTCTTTGACCAGTGTCTCTCCCGACGTCTACAAAGACTCCTCCTTGCTTGGAACCTTCCCTAGTCTTCCTCCTCCTCCTGTCTCTAATCCTAGCTTAGCGAATGTTTGCATGATGCAATCGTCTCGGGCTGACCTTAAATAGCCTGCTTCGGCTAGTCAGCAACCTCAACCTCAACCTCAACCTCAACCTCTGTTAGGTCCCTATATCACTAGTATAGTCCCTTATTATTGTTAGTGTAAACCCCTTATTGTTATTATTGTACCCTTGTAACCCCCATTTTGTTATTATTGTGCCTTAAATTATTATTGTTAGGTCGGCTAGGATTACATTGTGGCCCACTAGGATTACATTATGGCCCCATGGACTCCTATATATAGAAAGGAGGTTTTGTAAATTGTATCATCCAAGAATTGTTCATTTATGTAATGTATTGGAGGTTTCCCCCTCGAAGTGGCTTATTTCTAAGGCGTTGATATCTCTTTTCGTCTATTTCTGGAGCTGGTTACACAACATTTGGTATCAGAGCTTTGGATTCTAGGGTCTCGCTGCTCCAAACAGGTCATCGTGGAATTTTCGCTATAAATTTTTTTCTACGAAGTTTCAGAAGCCAAAATGTTTAGGGTGCGAAGCCGAAATCGGGAGGAAGATTGTCTAAAAATTTCAGAGCTTGGTTCACAATATTTTCGGAGATATGATCTTTGGAAGTTAGGTCTTTTTTCAGGCTCCTAAAATAGGTCATCGTGGAATTTGCACTATAACTTATTTTCTACTGAGGCTCGGAATCTGCAATTTTTATGGTGCAAAGCTTAAATCCCAAGGAAACTCTTCAAAACATGTCAGAGCTTGGTTCGCAATATTTTTGGAGATATGATTTTTGGAAGGTAGTTCTTTTTCAGACTCCCAAATTTCATCTCAAAACGGTGATCGTGGGAAAATTTCAAGAACTCTCTCTCTGAGCATCGGATTGGAGTGTCGTAAAAAGTGGTCACAAGTACACAGACTGTAGTTTCTTGGCTATCAATTTTAGAAGCGAAGGATGAAACAGTGACATGTGGAATTTCGTACAAGTTCGCTATACTGAACCACTCCATAATTAGGTCATTGTGGGAGATTGGACATAACTTTGTCTTGGAGAATCCAAATCAAGTTAGACCTATGGCATTCAAAAGAGAATTCAGAGGGATACTTCAGTGCTGAATTTCAAATGTTGAAGAGCCGCAATCACAGAGATAATACAATTTCAATATCGAGCTCCTCAAAAGCAAGTAAAAGATGTGCATTTTTTTTCCAAATTGCATAAGTCTTGTTTGAAGAATCAAGTTGAATTGATTGCAAGGGAATATTATAGAATAGATATCAGTATTGGATTATAAAATGGCCCCTAAAAATAATTCAACACCCATTAAGCCTTTGGAAAGCTCTAATATGACTCATGAAGACGAAGAATGGCAACATGACATATCAAAATTACAAGAGCAAGTGAAACAAATTTCGCTCTCGCAAAGAGCAACAAAAAATGACATGGAAGTTTTGAAGAAAGGCGTGGAATCTAATATAGATGGCATTGAATCTAAGATTGATGGCATGGAGGCTGGCATGGAAGCTAAGATTGATGAGAAAATAGAAAACATGAAGAATGTTCTAAAATCAAACATGGAAGGTTTGACAAAGTTGATACAAGAAAGGTTTCCTAATGGTGAAAAGATAGTAGAAGAACCTCATGATGAGAACAAAATAAATGTTAATCTTGATTTCATAAACTCTAATGTTGGCGGGAAGAACCACCATATTCCAAAGATGGATATGAGGAAGTTTGATGGAAAGGATCCTGTAACATGGATACTACGGATGGAGCAATATTTTGATCTCCATAACGTACAAAACACACAAAAGGTACGCATTGCAACTTTACATTTAGAACAAAATACATTTGTATGGTATCAATGGCTTTGCTCCCGTAAAAAAATTGTCACTTGGTCAATTTTTACGGAGGAAATGATAGCACATTATGAGGATACAAGGAGCAACACCTTCTTTAGCCAATTGATAAATCTCAAACAAAAGGGTTTAGTGGGGCAGCACATTGAGGACTTCCAAAAATTGAATATAAGGGTAACTGATATTCTGGAGGAACACGGGATTGATCTCTTCATAGGAACTCTAAAGGATAACATCCAACATGAAGTTCGTGTTTTGGAACCTGATTCATTGGAGAAGGAATTCAGGTTGGCAAGAAAAGTTGAATGTAAAATTATGGCGACAAGGAAGCCTAGCACTCAATTCTATAAAGAAGGAAGTGTTGCTATGCTTAGGCATTTAGGTTGGCAAGAAAATTTGAATGTAAAATTATGGCGACAAGGAAGCCTAGCACTCAATTCTATAAAGAAGGAAGTGTTGCTACGCTTAGATTTTCACAACCTACAAGGTTGATGCCACAACAATTGGAAGAAAAAAGGGCAAAAGGGCTTTGCTACAGTTGTGATAGCAAATACACTAAATGTCATAAGTGTGCTAAAAAGAAATTATTTTACATAGATTGTGAAGAAGAAGAAGAAGAAAATGAAGAATAAGAGGATATACACCAGGAACCGGCCCTAGAAGAGGAAGAAATGAATCCAACCATATCATGTAATGCACTGGAAGGAATTACGACTCCTCAAACTCTCAAGATAGAAGGACAGATCAAGAAGAAAAAGGTAATAGTGTTGATTGATTCAGGTAGCACCCATAATTTTATTCATTGTAAGGTGACCAAGGAATTAAATTGTTTCCTATACCCAGCACCAGAATTCCAAGTGATGGTTGCAAATGGAGGAACTATAAATTTCTCTAGGAAATGCCACAATATAAGGCTAACCATGGGGGAATATGTATTGACTAGTCCAATGCTTTCCATTCCTATGGGAGGTGTTGATGTTGTACTAGGAGTACAATGGTTACAATCTTTGGGGATGGTAGCTTTTAATTTTCAAGAACTTTTCTTGAATTTTTTTTCAGAAGGAAAGGAAGTTGAATTATGAGGTATTGCAGGGAAGCCATGAAGGATAATAAGCTCTAATGTCATGGCAAAGCTTCTAAAGAAAGAACAACGAGGCGTAATTGCACAATTATGCTCACTAGAAGTTCCAACATAAAAATCATCTATTCCTGCAGATCTCCAACAAGTCTTGGACAATCATTCCAAGGTGTTTGAAACTCCCAAAGGACTCCCACCTATTTGTGATCATGATCATGCTATTCATTTGATTCCAAGAAGTGTTCCTCCAAACGTTAGGCCTTATATATATCCTTACGTCCAAAGGAGAAAAATTGAACTTATGATTGCAGAAATGTTAGAGGCGGGTATAATTCAACCTAGTCAAAGTTCTTTCTTTGCTCCTGTAGTATTGGTACACAAGAAGGATGGATCATGGAAAATGTGTCCAGATTATAGGGAGCTCAATAAGCTCACCAATAAAGATAAATTTCCCATTCCTGTGATTGATGAATTATTGGATGAATTACATGGAGCAATTTATTTTACCAAGTTGGATCTTCGTTCAGGATATCATCAAATTAGAATGAAGACTGAAGATATTCCAAAAATAGCATTTAAAACTCATGAGGGTCATTATGAATTTTTGGTCATGCCTTTTAGCCTTACCAATGCACCTTCTACATTTCAAGGGTTGATGAATTCCATTTTCAAACCCTTCCTTAGAAAATTTGTGCTAGTATTTTTTAATGATATACTAATCTATAGCAGGTCTTGGAAGGATCATGTTGAACATGTTGACAGGGTGCTCAAACTATTGCAGGAGAAACAATTATATGCAAAAACATTCAAATGTTTCTTTGGAGTACAAGAGGTGGAATATCTGGGTCATATTGTATCTCACGAGGGTGTTAAAGTAGACCCTAACAAAATTAAAGCCATTAAGGAATGGAAATTCCCCACAACCATAAAGCAGTTGCGAGGATTTCTCGGGTTAACAGGGTATTATCGCAAGTTTTTAAGAATTATGGGAGAATAGCAGCACCTCTAACAACATTATTGAAGAAAGATGCATTTTCATGGACTCCTGAAGCAACTAAGGCCTTTGAACATCTTAAAGAGGAAATGTGCCTAGCGCCTGTCTTAGCTACGCCAGACTTCACAAAAACCTTTATTGTGGAATGTGATGCCTCAGGAAATGGAATTGGTGTTGTTTTAATGCAGGAAGGAAGACCCATTGCTTTTGAAAGTCGTCCAATCAAAGGAAAGTATTTACAAAAACCTATTTATGGGAAGGAAATGTTAGCCATCTTTGGGCCTGCACCTAAAAATGGGAACTTTTACCTATTGGAAGACAACTGGATAGTAAGTCATGATAGTCTTAAACACTTTTTTGGAACAAAGACTATCTTCAGAAGAGCAGCAAAAATGGGTCACAAAGATGTTGGGTTATGACTTTGAAATAATCTACAAAAAAGGAAAGCTTAATGTTGTTGCGGATGCACTCTCAAGAAAGAATGAAGAGGTGGAAGCATTGCTTTGTGCCATTTCTATTATCCAACCAGATTGGATAACCGAAGCAAGAGATGAATGGAAGAAGGACAAAGATGTATGGACACTCATTCAAAAGTTGCGGCAAGATCCTAGTACATCTGATACATTTAGTTGGAAAAATGATTCCTTATGGTACAAAGATCGCTTATATCTTTGTAAGAATTCCCAACTAAAACAAAAGATTCCTCTGGAATTGCACTTCTCCTTTAGGAGGACACTCAGGATTTTTAAAAACTTACCACAAGGTGAAGAAAGAATTTTTTTGGGATGGCCTTAAATATGATATTCAAAAGTTTGTGGCAGAATGTTTGGTTTGCCAGCAGAATAAAGTTGAGACAATTAAGACCCCGGGACTTCTACAACCTTTATCCATTCCAAGTCAACGTTGCGAGGAGATTTCAATGGATTTTATCACAGGTTTACCTAAGTCCGAAGGAAAGAGTGTCATCATGGTGGTAGTTGATAGACTTACCAAGTATGCACACTTTTGTGCATTATCTCATCCATTTAAAGCAAGTACAGTTGCTACTACATTTATGGACACAATTCAAAAGCTACATGGAAACCCGAGGGTTATTGTGAGCGACAGAGATCCCATTTTTACTGGAAATTTTTGGACGGAGTTATTTTCTTGTTTGGGTACTCAATTAGCTCATAGCTCATCTTATCATCCTCAATCTGATGGTCAAACTGAGATAGTAAATAAATGTTTGGAAGGATATCTTTGTTATTTTTTATCTGATAAACAAACACAATGGGTCAAGTGGTTACCTCTCGATGAATGGTGGTATAACACTTCCTTCCATACTGCAGCAAAAATGACCCCATTTATGGCACTTTATGGATATCATCCACCATCCATCACATCATATTTAAGAGAAAATTCGAAGGTTCAAGCAATGGAAGATCACATCGAGCATCAGCAAGAAGTTCTCCAACTCTTAAAGGATAACCTGACTTTGGCACAAAATTGAATGAAACAATAGGTAGATCAACATCGTAGTGAGAGAAGTTTTGATGTAAGAGATTGGGTATTTTTACAGCTACAACCATACAAACAAATGTCCCTCAAGCAAGCTAAGAAGGATAATAAATTATCACCAAAGTACTATGGTCCTTACAAGGTGTTACAAAAGATTGGTACTATGGCATACAAATTGGAGCTTCCTGCTTCTTCGCGAGTACATCCAGTTTTCCATGTTTCATGCTTAAAGAAGGTTATAGGTGAAAATATTCCAATTCAAACAATATTGCCAGAACTTGATGAGGAAGGAAAAATCATATTGGAACCTGAAGTGGTCATGGAAACAAGAACTCGACAGCTACGGAATCGATCAATTTCAGAGTATCTCATCAAGTGGAAGAACTTGCCCACTGAAGATTCTACATGGGAGGATGAGAATTTTATACAGAAGCACCCGGAGCTACTCAAGCGTTGAGGACAACACTTTTTTGAAGGAGAGGGGCATGTTAGGTCCCTATATCACTAGTATAGTCCCTTATTATTGTTAGTGTAAACCCCTTATTTTTATTATTGTACCCTTGTAACCCCCATTTTGTTATTATTGTGCCCTTAAATTATTATTTTTAGGTCAGCTAGGATTACATTGTGGCCCACTAGGATTACATTATGGCCCCATGGACTCCTATATATAGAAAGGATGTTTTTAAATTTTATCATCCAAGAATTGTTCATTTATGTAATGTATTTGAGGTTGCCCCCTCGAAGTGGCTTATTTCTAAGGCATTGATATCTCTTTTCTTCTATTTCTGGGGCTGGTTACACAACAACCTCGCCCACCGCAACCCGCTCCTAGCCCTTCACCTCAGCCAGCTGGACCTCTTCCTTCTGGCCCTTCTCCTACAGTCGGTACCCATGAGCCCCTCTATCCTCCTGGGTCGGTTCCACCAGGTTTCAACCATCTTGGAGCCATCCCTCCTGGCCATTACCCCTTTGGTCAGATACCGTTCCTAGCCCCCCCACCAGGAGTGTACACGGTACCTGTCATGGCCACCCTCTCTCTTCCTAACCTGGCCCTTGGGATTCCCATCTGGTACCTTGATCCTCTAGCTGCAACCCTGCCTGATCAACCCAAACCTTATCTTGCTTTGACCCCGGTTCAACCGGTCCCCATGACTTCTCCCGCTGCAACAGTGCCTCAGTCACCTCAACAGGATCCCCCTCCTGTTACGGTCGCTTCAGGTAAGAAGGGCAATGCTCACAAGGGGGCATCAAAGGACAAGGCTGCCCCAACAAACCCTGCCCCACCTCGGCCTCCAAAGCACACCATCCAGTGTGCTTTGTGTGATGTTTTCGGTCACACCACCCATACCTATCATGAATTGCCTCATCTCAAGCCCATGGTTAATGTCGTGTTCCCTGCATCCACGGTCCCAGAAGCCTCTGTTCCTTCCGCGACCACAACCAAGAACCCTAAGACTATTCACACCAACCACCCTTGTTCTTTTTGTGATCTCCATGGCCATTACACCCACCTTTGTCCCCGCCTCGAGGACTTCTACAACTCTCTAGCCACGGTCCGTCAATTCGAGGCCAAGTGTAACGAGTCCACCTCTCCCCCATTTGCGCGTTTTGCTTCGGCAGCACTACCAGACATGACTGCTCCCATTGAAATTCTCCCTCCTGATGTCAAGATGACGGAGCCTTCATCCACCATTTTCTACCTATCATCATCCATGCGACCGTCGGGGAACATTCCCTCTGAATCCTCCCCTGTTGTTTCGCTTGTCCTTCCTTCAGCGATCACCCTAGGCTCACATCGACAGATCCTTTATCTTCTTACTCTTCTGTCACCCCTTGTGACGATGCGCATGTGAACCTCTCTTCTCATGATGATGAGTCAGGCAGCTTCGCTGCGTCAGGTGGTCTTTCTTCCACCAGTCACCACATCTTCTATCACGATGACAACATTATGGAAGAAATCCCCACCCCTGACTTTATCTATTCCCCCTTACATTGAACCCATGCATCCGCACCACATACACCTCATGGCCATTACATTGAAACCCCATGTTCGGATAAGGGGGCACCCATATTTGAGAGACCAAGAGAAGCAATTCTCCACAACTCTCCTAGTGTATCTGGTCATGCCGACTTTAGTACCATTATTCTTCCACATTTAGAAGAACCTCTAGAGTCCCATATCACTTCAGATCACTCTAGGGATGATACCCCTTATCATTCCTTCATCTTACATCAGAAACCCAGTCTTTTAGACATTGTTGTTGACCAACCTATAGGTTTTCTAAGAGAGCATCAGTTCATTATCTCCAAATCCTCTGTTTGGGATAGTGGCACCAGGTATGCAAACCTAGAAACTTAAAGCCCATTTGATTCATATATTCAGTACTAAAAGAGATTGGTAATTCTCCATTTCCTTTCTCAAACTGCATAACCATAACGAAAACAAATGGCACACCATATCATTAAAATGTGTTTAGATTCCCCTTTTTTCTACATACAATTTGGCATGACCACAACATGCTTGGGGGCACCTATGCCCCTCAACCATAAAAATCCAAGATCTCAGCCAACAACAGCACTGAAACCCTCTTTCTCTGACAAGTTGCATTTTTCAGGTCATTTCTTGGGACACGTCGTAGTTGTCTGCCTAATACCTGCTACCCAGGTCGCAGAACAGACCCCAAAAAGTGTGACCTGGCCTGTTCATGAGCTCTGGGTACCTTTTAGTTTTTAGTACCTTGATACTTCACCAGGACACATTTTTTCCACGAAGAGTCTATTCACCTCTCCTACAAATCGAATTTCTTCACTTACAATACTGGTACTTGGGGCACCACTTTGCCTCCTTACTTGTCTTTGTCGTGTTGATTTTCGTCATGAGATACCCTATTGTACTCATGTTTGTATGGTCTCCCATTAGACCTTTACTGTGTGGCAGCACCATCGAGTCGCCCTTGTTTAGAGCATCCGAGTTGAGTCATCATCACAGTGATGAAGTCTATCTCAAGTCCCTTTGTATCTCGCTATAATCCTCCATCCTTCATTACTTGGTCCCTCTCTCATGTCGCACATTATGGCCTTCAGTTCCATTGTCCCCTATCCCTCATGATATTGTGTTAGTCGTTGCCAAGCCATTCATGCCCTTTATGCTCTAACAAGGGAATTTTTCCATCCACTACTCAGTATCCGTCATTTCATCATCATCATTAGTATCCATCTATTCGTCGCTCCACTATTTTCTCTCACGCCTTAGTTGGGGACCCCTTAATGCCTCACCTATGGCGAACCTCCTTCTATCGACATTAGCTCATTTACTCCAGAAGCTAGGTCTAGAGGGCAACGTACCTTGGTTCGAGCTCCTGTCCACATGATCGCGATCTGTACACTTGATGGTCCAGTGATGCAACAGCAGCTATTAGTGATTCTTGGGTGTGTGTGAGATGTCTCAACCCTCATGAGGGGGTGGCCCTGCAGGTAGCCCCCCACATGCCCAGATGACTTCTTCATTTCAGTCCTTGATGTAGCTCCTCCCATTTGATGATATTGGCCTCGGCCGCTTGCAACGCCTCTTCGATTTGCATGTATCAGTTAGATTTTGTGAGCCCTTCCCCGTGTGTAGGGGGAATTTGGGTGTATTTGTATCTCATGTACTAAAATATTATTGTATCAGTCCTGATAGTAATTCTAGGCACAACATGTATGTGGGGTCCATCATTCTATTTTTTTAGCTCCTATTTAAGCCAGCATATTGTTCACGGTTCGGTTCCTTGTTTACTGGACTTCCTATTCTTTGTACTTTGCCTCGGCGGGCATCGGTATGCCTCCCCCGCCGCCTTTATCACAGGTACCACTTCATAAACTAGAGACTAGTTGAACCTGTAAGTCTCGTCTCCTTAGGGTCTAGTCCTTTAGCACATTAAATTACCTTACATTTCTCTCTCTCACTTCCCTCCTGATGTCTAGTGATTGAGTTCTTACAACGTACTTCGATCATACAATTTTCTCCTAACACTCATACGTTGGGGGGAAATCTGTTACACCATTTTTTGGTCATCTAACCTATTATCATTAGATGAACCCAAGTACACCATGTAAGACCAATTTTACCCTAAGTAAAATTGCTTTCACCATGTGAAATAACTTATTTGTTTATATTTCCCGGTAATATTTAACCCAAAACAAGGAAATTAATTAAATAAATACTTATTTATTTAATTAATTATTTCCTAAGAATAAGTTATTTAAATCATTATTTAAATAATAATCTTAGTTAAATTTGACTAAATCATCCATAAATAATTAAATAAACCATTATTTATTTAATTATATTCCCATCATTTCCCTAAAATGATAAATAAATCATTTATTTATTTATTATTTATAAATAAAGGAATTGACCGAAGTCAAAAATTATTTTCCCTCCAACAAATATAATAAAATATTCCTAAAGGGTGGTTCTAGAATTCGACTAATAATATTTTAATCATGCACCGAGTTCTAGACTGCCCTAATATTTTGTTATAAATAGAAGGGTTTTCCCCATTCATTAGTCACCTCCATTACATTAGATCACTCTAGATCTATATTTGGTCACATTTTCCATTTTTACCTTGTGAGCTCCCATTGAGTTCTATGTTTGTCTGGGTTTTCTACACCAACAAGAGAGAGGAATTTTAGATCTGAAACGCTAAGGACTTTCAAGAACCCATCCCATTGAGGAGAACCAGAAAACACCTTTCTTGTTTTCCTCTCAGGTGCCCCCTTTTTTAATATAATATAAAAATTCTTTCAAATACACTGTTCTTGTCTTGTCTATTGGATGCATGGAGCCATATTTCACTTTATCTGCTTAATGTCTTTTATGCTTAGATCTGGATTTGTGCAGCATTATTTGGATCACCTAATTGCATATTTAAAGATTTTTGGCAACCATAATCGATGTTAGGGCTATTTTTTATGCATAGCTAAAGTGATCTTTTACGACAAAAGATTCATACTAACAATTAGCGACTCTGCAGGTTTTCTTTTGCGACCGTGTCGTTTTATCATTCTGCATATCCATCTGTTTTTGAGCTAGGGTTTCTCTTACATTTTTTGTTTTCCTATTTTTATGGTGATTTTCACCCTAAAAACCATACTTGATCAAATTTTTAACTTAGTGTGTTTACGGCCTTATTGCGCGGTGGTGACATCGGCGAGGCGCGGTGACGACATTTTCTTGCGAAATACGCATGAGAGTGCGTGAAGGTCGCACTTTTGGCCCAAAAAGTGCATCTGACTTTCGGGTGCGACGACCCAAAAAGTCATTTTCGAGCGAAAAACGGGTCAAAAGCTGGGCAGCGCTTTTTACCGGAATTTTTACGGGTTTGTCTGAACCTGCGCGTTTTCCTAACCTTCTTCTTCGCCTATTTAGACCTATTCTTGCTATGTTTTACTCAACTAAGTGGGAATCTAGCCCCTTGGGGCTTGATGCCTCCACTTTTTGTGGGAGAAGTTTTCTCTATTTCGGAAGTGGAATTTCCAAAGTTTCAACCTTTTTCTTTATGATGCGATACCTCCTTTTCGGATCCCTACGGATCAGCTCTTCTCCCCTTTCAAAACACCTCATATAGTTTTTGTTTGGGTTCATTTTAAGGGCCACCTCCTTGTCCATTCTATTTTAGTTGATCTCCTCTTTTTTAACAACAACCTTGCCTCTTGCCTCTTTGCTATTTTACTGCACCTCTTTTCAACATATTTCTCCTTTAGATCCTGTTCCTCCGAGCTTTGGAGTCTATTCTTTTTAGTGTGTTTTTGATTATATTTTTTTCCTCTTATAGACTAGTTTTGAGAGACCCATATCCTTGGTTAGAATGATACATTGTTAGTACATTAATTTTCTAATATTTTAGTCTTATTTACCCATTCTCTGTAGATTTATTTCAATTACGCAACACACTTTTTTATTTTATTCTCAAAACATACGGGTTTAAAAATTAAAATTAACACCATACACAGGCCCCTAAGTGATGAAAGTAACTGGTTAACACCGCACAGCCAAGACTTTAAAATCAATTGTCCGCACGCCTCTACTGCCCTTGACCTCACTTGAGTTTTGCACCCCTCCCTACCCTTGTCGGTTTTCTTCTTCCCATCATCATTGCGCCTCCAAGGCGTTTGTCTTGGTGACTTCTTGGCCTTCACCCTCGAGTTTCCGGTTGGTCGACTTGCCGCCTTCCCATCGTCATCGAAGTAAGTCTTCCCCAGTCGCCTCCGACTTTTCCTACGATTGTTCGGGGTTCTCCCCCTACTTCTGCGTTCTCCCCACTGTTCCCTTCACCATGTTTGGTCAAGACCTAACACTAGTGGCAACCCCAGCCTAATGTTGGAGGCGCTACTAGCGGAAGCACACGGAGACTACCTCGGCTTGCTCCCTTGTTCCCCTTCATGGCGGGCCTTAGTCTCCCCGATTTCAATCGGTTGATCAATGATCCTATCCGCCACGATGTTAGTTGGCCTTTAGCATGCCAACCAAGCTCCCCTCAGGCATTTTGAGGGCAGCTGGCGGGAGGGATCCCTCCCAGCCATATCCGATCTTTCCACATGTGGTGTTCATCCCATTCCATTGCGATGATTTCTCTGTCTTAGATTGTTCCAATGCACACTTACGGTGAAGCTTCTAAGTGGTATGTTGATCAGCCCACTTTCCTCTCCTTCACCTTTTTGACTCTTGCCGGGCTTTTTTATCTTCCGGCTTCCCCTTTGTTGTATTACTTGGTATTGAACTTTTGACTTCTTCCAGTCGATCATCGCAAATAGCCTGTCAAGTCATGTCTAGGAATGGCGAGAGAAGAGCCTATGTCAATCTCTGACGAAGACGTGTCTACATGGGTAGTTCCTTAGATCTCTCTTGCCACCTATCGGGAAATATGTCGCATCGCATTTTCCTCAAACCGAAGAAAATTTGCCCTCCAAATGGCGTTAAAATATGACACGATTTACGCTAAGACAGGTTATGTTTATCTTTTGTTCTACACGATCTCCCTAGACCGGTAATGCCCATGCAAGGGGCACCCCATGCCTTGGCGAGTATCGTTGGAGCTATCTCTCATCCATCCGCTCAACCTCCCATGAACTATGGTTTTCTTGGGGGGAGGGGGCACCACTTCTTGCACTTCTCCTCTCCGTGCTTAACGTCCGGAATCCCGGCATGCCTCTGACTACTGCCCAACTAATTTACCACGGTGTTACCCAACCTCATTATCATCCATCTCCTTAGTTTAGTGCTCTAACTCCTCCGGCCATTAACACCCTCACCTCCCTCGTCTTCTCAACCCCCGCAACACGCCGGCCACCCCCCGAGGGGCGGGTGTATTCACGACGAGCTGCAGCAATCCTTTCCTGCGGCAACTCTTCGTAGCTGCACCCAACCACCTCAAGGGACCGGTCACCACTCAACCTCCTCCATCGGTACCTCTGGTTGCAGTCCTCATGATGAAATCCTAACCAACCTATAACCGTCGATCTTAACCTTCACACTTAGTCCCGTCCACACCCCGGGCTCCTACTCCATCTTTATTCCCGAGTCCCCTTCTTCGAGTTCTACGAGCCTCTTTTGACGACTAATGGTCCCGTGCATATCCCTCCACCTAACGGCGAGGTTTATACCAAGATTCCTAAGGGACCATTACGCCAAAATGCGCGCTCGACCGAGTTGCCCATTCGTTTAGCATAGTCGATAGGGCGGCAATCTCTGTTACCATTTCAGCATTTGAACTCTACAATCCATGCCCCTCCCAAATAAAATCTCTACTATACGCCTGGCGTTGTAGATCTAGCAGATGACCAAATGGTGTATTCGATGCCCATCGATTAGAGAGTCTCATGCTCTTCCTACTTCGTAGATTTCAATCTCGGTCAAAATCCGGCCTTCTTGACCCCTGCGGTGCATCTCATTGACGAGGGGGCATCCACAGCCAATGTCGAAACCGGACCCCGGAAACAACTCGGATCTCCACGAGCTAAACCCTTCCAAAATCACCCTTCGTGCGTGGGATGGCCATGCCCGGCCCATTGGCCTCTTAAATGCTTGTCCTATCACCCTTGTGGTGGAAACATTTTATGTCGATGTTGAAGTTATCGATGCCCCTCTTAAATATAACTGGTCTTTTAGGGCGTAGTTACACCTATTCCATGTCGCCGTCCCATCCCGCGAGTCCATCGCAAGATGTTTTTCCTGCATAATGGAAAGATTGTCACCATTGACCGGTTGTCGTATCGTGAACCACGTCCTCGGACTTCCCCGAGTCCACACCATCTACTACATTTGTCACCAACAAGTAAGGCTGATTCTTTGACCGGTGTTTCACCCGGTGTCTACAAAGACTCCTCCTTTCTTGAACTTTCCCAGCTCTCCCCTCCACTCCCCAACTCCTTTGATCTGGCTGAAGTAGATGTTTGCAGTGCAAATATCCGGGAACCATGTCAGCAGCATGCTTGGCTGTCAGTGGCTTCTCAATCCTGCCACATGACTTTGCTCTGTGCCTCGCTCAACCGTGGGTTCCTCTCTCCCCAGCCTTCCCCATGCTATGCCTGCTTCTCCTTCTGCCTCTTCGGTGGGTTCCACTGAGTCTCATCCATCTTAGAGTCATATCTCCTAGCCATTACTCTTTTGGTCGGTGCGGTCCTAGCTCCCCCACGGGGCCCGTACACGGTACTTGTCATGGCCACCCTCTCTCTTCCTAACGGCCTTGGGATTCCCGTCACAGTATCTTGACCCTCCGGCCGCTACCTTGCACGGTCAACCCAAACCTTATCTTGCTTTGACCCGGTTCGATCGGTCCCCATGACTTCTCCGTGCAACGGTGCCTCGGTCACCTCAACGAGGACCCACCTGTTGCGGCGCATCGGGTAAGAATGGAAAAGCTCACGGGGGGCATCAAAGGACAAGTTTGCCTCGAAAAACCACCGCCCCTCCTCGGCCTCCAAAGCATACCATCCAGTGTGCTTTGTGTGATATTTCGGTCATGCCACCACATACTGTCTGAGCCGCCTCATCTCAAGCCCATAGTTAATGTTGCATTCCCGTTTTGAAGCCTTTGTTTCTTCCGTATTTGTGACCAAGAACCCCAAGCTTATTCACACCAACCACCCTTGTGCTTTGTGCGATCTCCATCGCCATTACACCCTGTGTTCCCGCCTCAAGGACTTCCGCACCTCTCTAGCCACGGTCGCCAATTTGAGGCCAAGCGCAATGAGTTCACCTCTCCCCTGTTGTGCATTTTGCTTCGGCGAACTACCAAACATGGCCACTCCCATTGCCATTCCCCCTCCCAATGTCAAGATGACGGAGCCTTCATCCACCATTTCTACCTATCATCATCCTTTGAGACCCTCGGGGAACATTCCCTCTAAATCCTCCCTGTTGTTTTTTGCTTGACCTTCCTTCAGCGATCACCTTGGGCTCAACATCAGGAGTCCTTTGTCTACTTACTCCTCATCACCCTTGTGGCCGGTACGCATGTGAAACTCTCTTCTCATGATGATGAGTCAAGTAGCTTCGCCACATCTGATGGTCTTTCTCCCACTAGTCACCACATCTTCGTTCACGATGACGATGCTTGAGAAATCACCACCCACGACTGCTCCCATTCCCCGCCCATCGACCCCATGCGTCCGCACCACATACACCTTGTGGCCATTACGCTGAAACCCCATGTTCGGGTAAGGGGGCACCCATATTTGAGGGCCAAGCAATTCTCCCCAACCCTCCTAGTGTATACGGTCATGCCGACTTTAGTACCATTATTCTTCCACATTTAGAAGAACCTCTAAAGTCCCATATCACTTCGAATCACTCTAGGGATGATACCCCTTATCGTTCCTTCATCTTACATCAACAACCCAATCGTTTTGATATTGTTCTTGACCAACCAATAGGTTTTCTACGAGAGCATCGGTTCATTTTTTTTCTCCAAATCCTCTTGTTTGGGATAGTGGCACCCGGAGTGCGCCAACCCGGAAAACTTAGCTCATTTGATTCATGTATGCGATTACTAAAAAGAGATTGGTAATCCTCCATTTCCTTTCTCAGCGCATACCCATAACAAAAACAAATGGCACACCATATCATTAAAATGTGTTTAGATTCCCCTTTTTTGCTACATACATTTTGGCATAACCACAACATGCTTGAGGCACCTATGCCCCTCAACCGTAAAACCTAGATCTCGATAACCATGACCAACGCAGAAACCCCTTTCTGCATTAAGTTTCACTTTTCAAGTCATTTCTGAGACACATCGCGGTTGTGCGCCAATACCTACTACCCGGGTCACGACGGACCCAAAAAATTGTGCCCTGGCATGTTCATGAGCTTTGGGTACCTTTTAGTTTTTATTACTTTGCTACTTCACCGAAACATTTTCCACGAAGAGAGTCTATTCACCTCTCCTACAAATTGGATTTTCTCCCTTACAACACGTCATTGGGGGCACCACCTTGCCTCTATACTCGTGCATTCGTGTCAATTTCCGTCATGAGATACCATTTTGTACTCATGTTCTTTATAGTCCCCTTTGGATCATCCCATTTCATTATCATCATTATTGTTCGTCGATACCTTCGCTCTACTATTTTTCCCTCGTGCCTTAGTTGGGGTTCCATTATTGCTGTTACCTATGGGACCTACTCGGTCGACATCGGCTCATTTACTCCGGACACCAGGTCTAGGGGGCGGTGTACCTTGGTTCCAAATCTTCTCGGCATGATCGTGATCTATACACTTGATGGTCCGGTGATGCGACGGCGGCCTATTGGTGCTTCCGGTGTGTGTGAGATGTCTCAGCCCTCGCGGGGGGTGTACATGGGTAGCCCCCACATGCCGGATGACTTCTTCATTTACGCCTTGATGCAACTCCTCTCATTTTACGATGTCGGCCTCAACCGCTTGCGGTGCCTCTTCAATTGGCACGTATCGGTCGAATTTTACCCCGACCCTTCCCCGCGTGTAGGGAGCATTTGGGTGTATTTATATCTCATGTACTACCATATTATTGTATAAGTCATTAATTCTAGGCATCACACATGTGTGTGTGGATTCATCATGTTATTTATCGGCTCATGTTTCGGCCAGCACATAGCCATTTATTGTGTTCCGTGGTTTTGGGGGCGCCTTATTCTTTGTACTTATTGCATTCCGTAGTTTTAAGACACCTTATTCTTTTTACTTTTGTCTCGGCGGGCATAGGTATGCCTCCCCCCGCCGCCTTTAGCATAGGTACCACTTCATAAAATAGAGACTTATTACTTTGTAAGTCTCATCTCTCGAAGTCTAGTCCTTTCGCACATCGGACAACCTTACATTTCTCTCTCACTTCCCTCTCGATATCTAGTGATTGAGTTCTTACAATGTACTTCGGTCATATGATTTTCTCCTAACACTCGTACGTTGGGGAGCAATACGGTACACCATTTTGGTCATCTAACCCTATTATTATTAGATGAACCCAAGTACACCATGTAAGACCAATTTTACCCTAAGTAAAATTGCTTTCACCACATATAAAATAACTCACTTGTTTATATTTCTGGTCATATTTAACCCAAAATAAGGAACTTAATTAAATAAATCCTTATACATTTGAGTACTACAAGAATAAGTTATTTAAATCATTATTTAAATAATATTCTTGATTAAATTTGACTAAATCATCCATAAATAATTAAATAAACCATTATTTATTTAATTATATTTCCATCACTTCCCTAAATTGATAAATAAACCATTTATTTATTTATTATTTATAAATAAAGGAATTGACCCAAGTCAAGAACCCTTTTCCCTCCAACAAATATAATAAAATATTCCCTAAAGGGTGCTTCTAGAATTCGATTAATAATATTTTATTCATTAGCGAGTTCTAAACCGCCCCAATATTTTGTTATAAATAGGAGGGTTTTTTCCCCATTCATTAGTCACCTCCATTGCATTCGTCCTCTAGATATTCCTGCGAGTCACCATTTCCCATTTTGCTTTGTGAACTCCCATTGAGTTCTATGTTTGCTTTTCACATCCATAAGGAAAGAGAATGTTAGATGCGAAACAACGAGGACTTCCAAGAACCCATCCCAGCGAGGAGAAGCTTGGAAAAACACATTTGTTTTCCTCTCGGGTGCCCCATTCTTTAATATAATATAAAATTCTTTCATATACATTCTTCTTGTCTTGTTCATTGGATCTATGGAGCTATGTTATTTTTTATCTGTATGTCTTTGTGCTTAGATACCGAATTTGTGCAGCAATATTAAAGGTATTTTGTAGCCATAATCGATGTTAGGGCTATTTGTTATGCGTAGCTAAAGTGATATTTTAAAATGAAAAATTCATACTAACAAGCGGATTTATATCCTTATTGACCCTCATAATAGAAAATATGTCTCGATCATGTCGCTTGGAGTTCGAGTGCACGAAAAACTATGCTGAAATATGAAGCACTCGTTTTGGGATTGAAGAAGGCCATAGACCTCGGGGTGGAGGTACTCAAGGTAGTCGGTGATTCGGGAGGTTGTTCCCCATCACGTACTGAGAATACCATTTGTTACCAGCACTGGAAAATAAAACAAGCAAATATGACATTGATTAAATGTGCGGTAGAAGGATTTATGGGAGCTATGGCACATTAGAGAATGCTGAAGTACTTTAAAAAGCTCTAAGGTCTAGAAGGAGGAAATCAAATTGCGCTTGAAGGAACCAGTGATGTGCATTTGCGCGCACTTTTCTTCGATAAGTGCGCCTTTGCATTAGGGGGAATTTCGTCTAAAAAATGGGCTTCCTAAGAAAAATGTACAACCAAAATAAAACTTTATAAGAACTAATAGGATTCAAGATGATGATGTCGACCATGGGGGATGATTCACCATTTTTTAAGTAAAAGGAGTAAAAAGATTAAAAAATAATAAAACAATAAAACTACTTTTCCAACTTTTATTTTCAACTTATCTTCCAAAATTTCTTACTCAAATTTCAAGCGGGAATACGCTTTGGATGAAAAATTTAATTCCTCATCAAGGAGTACCCATGTTCCATACTTTTGGTGGACCCTGATACACATGAAAAAAACGTGATTGCAATCATGTTTTTTATGTATTTCTCATTTTTCAAGTAGCGTCCATCGAAAAGTGTGCAACATGGGAAATACTCACTCCATGGATGGAAAAGATTAAATTTTTCATCCAACAAGCTCTCTCCCTCTCGAGATTTTGAGTAAAAACGAACTGGGAGATGAAGTTGAAAATACGAAGTTGAAAAAGTAGTCTCCCTCTAAAATTTGATGATGTAATCAAAATATTATTTTTATTATTTCTACTATTATTTTATAATTTCCTTAGGAGGCCGCATTTTAGACCTCAAAATTCACAATGGCACTTGATGCTCGTCAAAAATCCGCGCGGACACTGAGAGTGGTGCAGTCACTTTTGCGGGACCACAAGGCACACTCCATGACATTTGATCCCACACTTGGAAAGTCGCCTAAGGGCCCGGCTCGCCAAGCCTCCTTAGGACCTCGAGGGAGCACACCTTTGGAATAATGTCGCACAGCAGTGGAATCACCCTCCTCTCTTGGGTCACCATCCATCATTGTACCAAGGAAGAGGGAAGGAGGAAAGTGAGAGTCACTCCTATGTACGAGCCACCAAGAGATGAACAATATGAGGAAACGCATTGTTATGCGCGAACCATAATTGCCCAGAGAAATCCGAGTGTGTGATGCGGAGTAGAGAATGGGGGACTCGGTTTGTTGGACATCCAACAACTCCCGGTCCTTCGAAAGTAGAGAGAGGGACTTTGTCGCCAAGGTAGCTCGAGGAAGTAAAGACATCCTTTGCATCGGGTCTTAGAACTCCCTGGTTTTAAGGGCCGCTTGGCAAGTGGGTAAACGGTTTCATCCTTTATTCCTACCAACCTCGATAAGAGGGGACGTAAGTGCCACCGTTTGGATTATTGAAGTTGTTTGCTCTGTTAGAGCTTTTGTATTATGTGTTTTAGTTTTAGTTTTTTCTTTTTGAATATGCATGCTATTTTCATTGTTTAGTATGTTTATTTCTTAGCATGTTCACTAAACTTTCTTGACTCCCTTGATTTGTCTTCACATGTGACGCGAGAACTTAAGAGGAAAAAACCACTCCTCTTCGCGAGTGTGATTTGGTACATTCGTGCGCCAAACACACATGCACAGAGATTGGTGACTCCACTACTTTTATTTCCAAGTTTATGTGGTTGTTCCTTTTTCGCGGAGGAGACCTCTTTACTTTTGATTTGGAGTTGGGTTTGGGCCTTTGCTTTCTCTCTCCTTCACTCCCTGATTCGCCCTCGGTGAGAGGCTGAAGCTTAAGAGACTCCCAATTTCTTCTCGGAAAAATTGCGCGGCTTTTCCTGGCCTTTGGACAGCCCGACCTCGCACGTTTAGCAATGACTTGCGCACAACCTTCGTGCTTGTTTATAGCCTTTTGCACGCGAAAAACCGAAAAGCTGGTAATTTGCTGTCCCACTATTTCCATTTATTTCTTGCTTGTAAAGTGACTAGCATCATAGAGTCTGCACAGGTAATTGTTGGGGTGTCCCATTACTTTTTAAAGCTCTCTCTTGGCTGCTTTTTAGTAGTTTAGACGTTAGTTTTAAATTTTCAAAGTTTATTTTACTTAAAAGTAGAACACATAGTTTAAGTAGGAAATTAATTTTCATTTCGAAATAGTTTATGTTTTGCGAATTTAGGCACCAAAAAAACACTAAAGGTGATTAGCCAGAGTATAAGTGGCGGTCCACGCATGCTTTAGCTAAATCTTTTTTTCATTTTCCTAGTTTAAAATTCATTAGTTTTAGTTCAATTTTTTGACATTAGGGTTCGGGACCGGAGACCGAATTATCGTAGAGAGAAAGTAATCTCTGCTGCCTTTGCACCCTTGGGTGATCACGGGCAAGCATATTGATAAAATCTCTGTCGATAATTCACCATCTCCCTATAGTTGATCATTTAGGTCACTAGGAAGCATCGTAAAGCGACGCATCCGCACATGTTTTTCTTTTGAGAAAGGAACAACCAAACCTAGTTTAAATAAGGGATTTTCAAAAGGATCATCTCACATATCTGCATGTTAAAACTATGCGCTTGTTCACCACTTTCTCACACACGTCACACCCTAAAGTGAAATTAAAAGCCACCTAAAACTAACTTAACTAAACTCACTGAAAATCTCCCCACGCCACAAGAGAATCCATGGTTTGAGTTAGGACCAAGGGGGTAAGAGCGTCAATAAGCTGCTTGCAGTCGAGTCTATATACTAAATCATAGAAGTTTGATTGTTTGCAGGGAGCTTTCAAATCCGTCTATCCTCCCATTTGGCCGAAAACCCAGAGTCGCGACGGGAGCACTGATAAGAGTTAAGCTTAGGCCCGGTGCGTGCAATGATTATTCGGGCTGCGACACGACGTACAATACTCGATGTGATGAGTAAAGCGAATTGCCAAGAATCTCGAAGACTCGAATGCTCACGTGGTACAACGTACTTAGTGGCCAAAAGCTTGGGCATCCTTCCCTCTAGGTGACGGTGCGAGGCGGCACTAGATCCTCTACCCTTACACCGGTTGATTTCTTTGGTTGGTAACTGCGTCGCCGAGTCCTTTTGAGACGTTGTGCCGTACGCATTCGCCAGATATCTTCTCAAGGCCCGGTTACATTTGAGTGTGTGAGGATGACTAGGTCTTCTAGGATTTGAGTGACCGTACGCGAAAAACAACAAAAAACCATATGTGACTGGTCACATAGGAATAATCTAAAGGGAAAATTTCATCTTTTATCGCTTTTGTTTTATGTATGTGATCGGATTTTTCTTTTGATTGTAATCTCTACCCTCTCAAAATATTTCCAAAACCGTGCCTGGTCGACCCGGAAATGGGACCCATGGCACCTTGTCGATCTAGACATCTTTTGGACCTCCCTTCATTACTCGGGAGGGGTTTCCGGGTCTTTCGCCATTGCAGGGCATCATTGGTTGGGAACCCTCGTCGGGTCACCCAACGCCACACCGGTGAACACCCCCATAGTTCATCACATACGCTCCACAACCCATGGGGGCGCAAAGTGCTACGTCGGGACGCCGGAGTTGAACTGCACGGCGTGCGTACGCAGAGACAAACCGTATTAAACTGAAACTAGGAGCATTGTTTTTCACAAGTTGCGATGGCTACAAAACTTGAAATCACCTTTCTTAGCTTCAGTAAATCTACCCAGGTGTAGCAGCAAGTTGACAAAAACAACCCCATTGCGCACAACCCTACATGGCCTCCCATGCTCACGAAGCTCGCTTTCAGTACATTCCAAAGTTTGAAGGGGAAGCGAGTGAGAGAGACCTCGAAAGCTCGAGTGTGATGAGCACTGCATAGTGGTGTTCGTCGAAACAACATCGTTGATGATACTATTCGATTAAAAGACTATTTTCACTGCACCTACTCAGCGGAAATAGCCATGAAATGGTATGTGGAGTAGCCCTGCGTCTACACATGGAACCTTTAAACGCCACTTGCTCACCTGCATTCTACGACCTATTTTCGAGTTAACCATACACCATGATTACGGAATGGAATTGCTGACATACTTTGGGCAAACACTTTCGATTGTCCATAGCTCTCGGACCATCTCCATGAATGGAGAAGGCGGTGTCGTAGTTTTGTGCAAATCCAAAGCCTACGACGATCGAGGATCTATTAGACACCGTTCACGAGAAACTCCCACCATGAGATGTTTCAGGAAAGTATGTAGGCGCAAACAAAAGCGTATCCGAAGAGGACACCATCGGTGAGGCCCAGGCAACTCGAGGTAGATTTGATCTAGCATGCACGATCGAGTATATTTAAAATAGCATGTCTAACCCTGCCGCTTTCTGCTGCAAACTAACGATAATTTCTGGGCCACCGTCGGAACCTCCGTAGACGATTTGATTGGGTCATTGACCAAAAATCACCTAAGTAGCGGTGTTCCATACCTCGGTTGTCGCATGTGATTCTACCGAGAACATACCACAACTCTGGCTACCAAAGTCACCACTGTCGCACTCTGCAATATTTGACCAATAGGGCGTCATCGTACCACCATGGGCACGGAGGACCATATCCTCGAGCCTAGACCCGAGTACACGGCATAGACATGTTGACGAAAGAGCTTCTCCAACAACCATTCTCATAAAACCGGGGACAAGGACCAAAATATTCCCGGTCTAAAGCATAAAACCCACCCATCGCGGCGTGATGCACGACTTGTGTGAAACTGCTCCTTCCCAAATCCCAGCCACCGCACCAACCATACAATCGAGAATCCATTAACTGTCCTCCCTAACGCGGCTAAGAGAAAAAGACCCAAAAGAAAATCCTGGACAAAGAGGAAACAATCAGCAACGCCCTCCGCAGTCTTGGAGGCTGAGGGAACGTCAGCGAAATCAAAACCGGGAGCCAGAAGAAACGCTGAGAGCGGAACAGAGAGAGAAAATCTTTGGACAAACCACTCTTGTTCAAATCTATAGTCGCACCGTGCGGCCATTACACTCACCAACATCCGCGGCCTCCCCGAGTTGGAGAAAGCGCTACGGGGTAACGTGGGCAAGGGGGATCCTCACGGCAGAGACAACAGTCATGCGGGTTCCTTTCCCCCGATCAAAGGGACAATTAGCACTCGGCAACAACACCCCCAAATGATTCCGAGACAACCATGAAATCTACATGATTGGCGAAGAAATGTTTTTCGGACGTGGAGCAAAATTACGATACCCCACCGAGACACCAATTTGTTAGCTAGTACAAATGCACCAACAACACCTTTGACGACCCTCAAAGATGCCTATTGAAACTTTGTCCAAAAATGGCTGAGGGACCAACTAGGCGGGTAGGAAACCATTCCAAAGAGGCCCTTAACTATAGTCATTGTGGATGATCTAGCTCAATCTCGTAGCTATGTCGGCTTTGGAGGTATTACAATCATGACCTAAGTAAAGGAAAACCTTGCTTTCCGCATTAGGCGCCATCGACCTTGTCGATTCGCGCACGATGGCTTTTGATTTAGATAAAAAGCCGCTGGGCTTCCCTCGATGGTCGCCTTTCAAATACCGAGTGTCGAGTTCAAAACGTCACCATTCTTACGATGTATCATTGACGAGGGTGCATCCATGTGCATCATGTCAAAGAAAGTTTTTGCGAGAAAGTTAGGGTCTCTTGAACTAAAGCGGACATCGGACATCATGCCTAGAGGATACAATGGACGCCACTGTGACTCTGTGGGGCTCTACGAAAACATTTCGATCTGCCTGCTAGTCGAAATATGGTCCTTATAGACACAAAAGTCTTGGATTTGTCAGAAACTGGATTACAATATGCTCCTTGGCTGGAGTTATATGTACACCATGTCCGCCCTAGCCTCCTCGAGTCTCCCGAATGATGAGATTTTCATGAGGACGCATCGTCATTGCGGCGATCAATTGACACACGAGGAAAAAAGCGGCCCCTAAAAAATACTGATGTCATTCTACCCTATGTAGGCACTTCTACGAGACGCTTACACGGTACCAGGAATATGGCCTAGAGGCGAGTTCAAGACAGCGAAGTCGTCCATCTAGGATCATTCCTAGGAGATCCCCTCGTCATACTCTGAGTCATCCCTTGATCTCACGTGGGTGCCTCGAGTGTGCATGATGTCCTCATCAAGCACCGAGAGCTAGTCAAGACAGCGAGAGACAGACGAAGTAATAGTACCAAGGTCCTACGGCCGACAGCCTCTCACAACTGTCACCGCCTCCCCAAACTCCTTTCCTCTTCGAGTGGAGTTTTGCGCAGCGACGGTCATGGCCATGGTGGTCCTACCAAAACTTATCATTTTGAAATCCCATTTTGGTACCTAGTCCCACCAACCATAATGGGGTCACATGCGCCCCATCACCTCTACTGTTTAATCCCCCTCGATCTTAGCGAGGCCCCAGCGTTCGAGGCTGAAATCGAGAAATACCCCTCAAAGGAATTTTTTTCAAATCACGATGGTTACAACCAAGAAAAATAGAAGAGGAAAGAAGGTGGAGAATCCCATCACGCCATTGGAATCACCACGCTGTCGCCATGTGACGTAGTGAGCCTCCCTACTCACATCTTCCCAGATTTGAGATGGATCAGAAATGTCTTAGCCTTTGTGGTAGACATGGTGCGTCGCAATTTCGTCTCATAAAAGGATGTTAGCATGAATCTGATCTTTGACGGAGAGACACACTTTTAGCTCCAGCATAAAGAAATATCCCTAACATCGAACGTGAACGATCTCCCAGATACTACGTTCTAGTTGAGTCGAGACAAATCTTTTGCACAAATCTAGGTCTATGCATGAGACAGTAAGTAGTGAAAATAATGTTTTTGCTCACATGCATCAATAGACGAGACCAAAGAACTGTCCTGGTGAAAAATTTTTATATTCAAGGGCACACTAAGAGGAAAACACAAAAGAAGGTGTTTCCAGTCTCCTCTTGATGAGGATGGGGTTCTTAAAAGTCACTGGTAGCTTCGGATCTAGCATTTCTCTCTCTTGTTGGTGTAGAAAACCCGGACGAGCATGGGGCTCAAAGAAGGAGCTCACAAAGCAAAAAGCAGAGAAATGTGATCAATGATAAACGCATCAGAGATGGACCAAGAGCATAGATCCGGAGCGAATACTAAATTGAGCAAACGAGAGGTGACAAATGAATGGGAAAAGCCTATCTATTTATAACAAAATATTGGGTCATTCTAGATATGTGGTGCATGATTAAAATAATATTAACGAAATCCAGATCCACCTTTTATGGAATATTTTATATATGTTGTTGGGAGGGGAAAAAAGGTATTTGGCATTAGCACGGTCAAATCCCTTTATTTGTAAATAATAAATAAATAAATGATTTATTTTATTATTTTAAGGAAATGAGACTGAAAGATAATTAAACAATAAATAAAATTACCTTTATTTAATTATTTATAAATGATTTAGTCATATTTAACGAAGGAATATTGTTTACAATAAGATTTATAATAATTATTCCTAGAAAATAACAGATTAAATAAGGATTTATCTAATTAATTTCCTTGTTTTGAGATTAGACATGACCGGGAATAATAATTAAATTCTTGTTTATTACCCATTCCTGAGAAAATACAAATTAGGATTTTGTACACACACCACGCTTCACATTTGACCCATTAAACAACCTAATAAATGTGTTTTATTCGTTATTTCACATAGTGACAATTTTACATAGCAAAATTTGCTACATGGTGTGCTTGAGTCATGTAGTAATGAGTTGAATGACCATTGTATAAACAGACCCACCACAGGTTCCCAGGCAAATCATTGACGTACAAATCAGCGCATGCGCTATACGCAGCAATCATGGACATATACCCATAATTTCTTAGAGGTCTCATGATATCGGGACCCTCACATACCATTGAGCGATCTCTCAGGAAATCCCTCATGGTCGGTGGATATGAACCCTCGCATTATTCTATACACCTGCAGAGGGAGACTGAAAAGTGCTAGAAAGACTCCCGTTCATCTTGCCCCCCTCCTATCATACGTTGCACACTATGTAATAAACATGGCCACTTCATTCGAAGGAATGCGCGGCCCCTAGAACTCATCCCATATCTCATCTATAGAGCATGTTTACTATGTTTTTTTGCAGGGCAACACAATTCACATGTCCTTTACGTGTTAGCAACCACATTCTAGAACGATTGCCATTATATCCACCATTCCCTACACAGAGTGGACCACCACCACAACGTAATGCATCGGTCCATCTAGTGCAACCTTCCCAGGCTCATCTACAACCATACAACCAAGAGAATTAGTGACAATCCTCCAAATGCTATCAAAAATGAAGGCCGAGGAACAAACAAAAGGGATATCACTGGGCACGAGCGTGTACTAGCAATGCATGATCTCGGTCGGGGTGCAACCCCAACCAAAATCAAAACCGAGGAGACAATAACAACTCCCAGAGGAAAATTGGAGACTTAGAGTATCTAATCACCAAACCACAAGCAACAACATGATCAACACTTCATGATGCCAAAGCGAGTGCCACACATTCACACCTACGATGAAAATTTTCCAGGTGCGAAAAACAAGTATGCCCTCTCTCATCTTCTTTTTAGCACGTCTTTCAATAATATTTGAATAAAGAAGATGCTTTCACGTGGGAGTATTTTTGCTTTTAAGGTAGTGTGCAAACCATCCATCACTCCCATCCACGGAAAGTTCGGGAGTAGGTATCATTCTACCCTCGGCATGATAGAGTCCCGGAAAAACTACGCATATCCTGCACATCATTTCTCCATATGAAATTAACCATAGGTTCCAAGCATCGACCATGTTTATCATCACCCCACCTTGCACATGATAAACATCCTCGTTGGTCGGTAGAGCCTCCCCTCCATGGCGCTTTGTCACCCAAAGTAGACCATATACACAAAAGAAATAATGATGCCATGGCCATGCCACTTTGATTACGAAAGCACCTCATGCCCATTCACCGCCATGCATCGAGGTCAAGGTTTTACCATATCGATGAATAAAAACACTTTCCCGGACTACCGGAGTTTTAAAGTAAATCAAAATCGCACTATCGCGCCTCACATTTGGCCTACCATACCTCCATCGGCATAGCCCATATGTGACATTTTCCGTCTCATTTCATCAAACCCCACATGAGACCAACCAATGGGGCCCCCACCCTTAAACAAAAACACCTTTCTCACATCATCGGTGAGTGAACACTTTCATGTTTTTTTGGCACCCATCTACTGTGTTGTACAAACTAAACCCCTATTATTTCATTCTTTTGGTAAGTGTACAAAGATCGCAAATGGTGCACTATGTCCCCCATTCACCCATCCATTTTTTCTCCATGGTAGCAATCCCTGGTCACCCTTGGTCGAGTATCACACCCTTCACATATAAGCCACCATGACATTCATAAACCAATATATACCCACCTAGATGCCCTACAGACTCTAGGAGATTTCCCCATCAAAAATTGTCATCATCGCATGCGCCTTTTTATACTCTTGTCCTTGGGCTACTAAATCTCCATCATCGGTTTTCGGTCACCCTCGCCATCATGCCTATGTTAAACCTATCACATCCGGAATCCCCTATCCCTTGTATCGGCGAATCTCTCGTTCACTTGAGGCTTCCTTTTTGTCGACATCAACACCTATTTTTCAAAAGGAAGCGATGCCTGAATCACCCCTCTTCTACAAAAGGGACATCCTTGGGTGGCGATGTGGGAGGCATAATTTCCCACGGATGTCATTGATCCTCCGACATTCGACTACAACACAAGATTTCATGTCAAGATGGTATCGTGCTTACAACCATTGCACTTTGATCACATTCATCGAAGGCCAGTGCCTTTATAAACATCTCTTTTCAGCAATGCTTACACGAGAAAATTCGATCGATACATCCATGCGTCAGTGCGAATTTCATATCCATGTCAGAGCTTATGCATGTGGGTACCACATTCCACCTATTTGTCAAAGAAAAACACGCCCTCAGGGCGTCAGTAATCTGTCATCACCAGCACATGAGATCAATACCATTCTAGTGACACGAATGATGTATGCATCTGTCAAATAGATGTGTTTAGCTAGCCAAAACATCACGAGCATGGGACATGCATGCCTCAAATAGAGAAAAATTGTATTTATTATATTATACCATTGCTTACAGGTTCCCACGAGACATGGTTGCTCTTTGACTAATACAAGGTGTCTCCAACTATGCTACACGCGAGTTCTCTCACTCTCTCACGGTACACGGAAAATAAACTATAATGTATTTCGGCTATACGGTTCTTCCTAGACCTCACACATTAGCAAAGCATTATCCATTGGAAAATCGGACAGAAAAAAGATGACATTATTAAATGTCGGGAAGAAGTATTCTGAGGTTGAGGCACATTAGAGAATGCGAAATATTTAAAAATACCGAAGGTCTAGAAGGAAAAATAAAATTGCGCACTAAAGGAACCAGGTAAAATGCGCCTTTGGCGCACTTTTCTTCAGATGAGCGCGCCTTTGTGCAACTTTTCCTCAAAAATCTGCATGGACACGAGTGGAAGAACTCACTTTCCGGGGACCATGGAGGCATACTCCGGGGACATTGATCCCACACTTGAGGCGCACTAAGGATGGCCGCCCAAGCCTCCTTAGGACCTCAAGGGACACGCAGTGGGAATAAATGCGACACCTTGCACCCTCCTCTCTCTGGGTCACCATCCATCATTATACACGAGAGGGAAGGAGGTTTGAATTATCCTATAAAGGCCACCAAGAGATGAAAAATGTGGGAACACATTGTTATGTTGGCGAGAATTGCCCCAAAGCAATCCAACGGTGTGTGATGCGGAGCGAATAGAGGGGAATCAATTGTTGGTCGTCCAACAACTCCAGTCCTTCGAGTAGAGAGAGGGACTTTGCACTAAGATAGCTTGGGAAATTAAATACATCCTTGCATTGGATCTTAAAACTCCCTATTTCTAAGGGCCCTTGGCAATTGGGTAAACATTTCATCCTTTATTCCGACCTAACTCAATAAGAGGGGACGTAAATGCCATGCGTTTGGATTATTGAAGTTGTTTGACTCTGTCTAGAGATTTTTGTATATGTGTTTTAGTTTAGTTTTTCTTTTTTGAATATGCATCGCTATTTCACTATTAGTATGTTTATTTCTTAGCGTGTTCACTAACTTGCTTGACTCCCTTGATTTTTTCACCTTGTGACCAAGAACTTAGGAGGAAAAATCCACTCCTCTTAGGCTGAGTGTGATTTTGGTACATTTTATGCGCCAAACACACATACCACCATTCATTGTGTTTCACCTAATTTACCATAAGAGGTATGGCATCATCCTTTTATTCTTTAAAGCATTTACTATTAATTATATTCCTATAACTTTTAAGGTTGCCGCAAATATTTTAGCCAATGCGATTGTTAGGATGTCACCATTAAAGGATGCATTTTCTATATAAATTATTTATACATTTATTGCTGTACAAATAATCTTACGTAAATTCGTGTGTTTAATGATGACCAATAGATCTTGCACTTCATGGAAAGCTATGGATGTTTTTCAAAGATGCAGGCCATTGAAGAAGATGAGCATGAAAAAGGCCTTGCGAGGAAGAAGCTCAAGCAACTAAGGGAATATTATGCCCAAAGGTGTGGCATCTCTTGAGGAAAATTTGCCGACTTGCATAAAGTATTGAAAAGGACTGGTGAGTAGAAAGACTCGTAGCTGCAGCTGTACGCACGAGCAAGTCGTTGGGAGCGAAAATGAGATCTAAAATATGTGAGACCTTGGCTGCGCTGACATCTCCTCAGAAATTACACTGGCTTTTCGTCGGCTTTTAAAACATTAATGATATGTATTCGCACGGACGCGTGATAGAGTTTATAGACTCAGCTGGTACATTTGGCCTGGAAATTCGCGACGCTGTTTGACCAAATGTGCGAAGTTTTACTAAAGTTTTTCTAATCCCGCGCAGGAAAGCGGTAACGCTGTCACGGGCGCTCCAGAAATGTGCCGCCGTACTTGACTTCCTGGGCTCGGTCGTCACTGATTGCCGATGTTTGAAGGAAGCATCTCGCACATTGCGACACTACTGCCCAAAGCGTTGCTTGTTCGGCGTTGCTTTCAAATGTTCGCGGTGGCGGCACGATATGTCTAGGTCGTCGCCATTAGCCGACGTTTGGAAACGAGCGATCGTCTGGCCAACGATGCTTTGTTTGCCGGACACAATGTCTGAAAGTGTCGCAATTCACGACGTTTAGAGGATCATTTGCAATGAGTAGCCAGCTACTGGCCGCACGTCGGTGTCTGCGCTTATATGCGATGAGCGGCGGAGTTATATGCCTTTGCAAAAATGGTCGGCTTACGGAGCAGCGCGAGGAGTGAATGACGAGCTGCACCTTTGCGATTGCACATAATTTGGAGAGAAACACAGCAATAATGAGAGAGGCTCCTTTAATTGCGTCTTTGGTTGTGAAGGTGTCGGATTGTCCCGGCACCTGCGCAGTTACTGTCTTTGTTGAGAAAGACTCGCATACGATCCTCACAGACACAAGGCGGCTTGTGAAGATGCACGGTGAAGAAACGGACACGGGTTCCACGATTATTGATGAACTTACCGCTCGTGGTTTGAAGAAAGGCACCAGGAGGAGCCGTATTCTCGGTGGATGAGGGATTTTGAAATATTAATTTTCAGCTACCTTGTACTCTGAGCAGCTTTGGATCTGTTTGGGCCAGCTCTGCCAAAGAAACGGCCGCTTTCTAAAATTGAGTGAGCAGTCATTTTGGTTTTTGAAAATCACGGAGTCTACACACACTTAAAAACAAAGCATTGCTATTGTTTTGAAACGCATTATTATTGGCGAGCGAGAGATTTTGATTTAGAAGAGCGTGGTCGCGGATCACGGACAAATCAGCCATCACGACGTGGAAGTAGGCGATTCGATCGCAGTATGGTGTGTATCCTGGATTGTGGAATTGGACGGACGAAAAGCCTTCTTTAGGGCGAGAATTAATTTGATTTTCGCGTCACGGTTTTCCTCCATACAAAAAGCCACGGGCTACGAATTTTTATATGGTTTATCTCCTATGAATCGCCATCACAAATTAGGATGACATGAGTAGGCTATTTTGGAGCGTGAATTTGTGATTGAAATGGTTGGGTTTATTTTTAAAAGTACGTACGCATGATATAGTTTTATTAATATTTTGTTATGTAAGTTTTTGTTTTCTGCATATGCGATAGTTATTTAAACCATTGAGCTCAATATATAACATATGCAGCAAAAATATTTCACTTTAGGGCATTTGTAATGTGGGCGAATACTTTAAATGAGGTACATATACATTAGGCTTGAGTTTAAAAGGATTTTGAGGATTGCACGATGGTGAAATTTGTTTTTCTTTATAAGATTATATGATACATGTGAGATAAAGGTTTATCTTATTTACTCATATGTAAATAAATTTTTATCAATATTAGACATTTACACTTTTATGAGAGTGATTTTATAAAATGAGAATTCATAAATATCTCTTTTTAATCCTCATTTTGCACTCACATTGAATATGTTTGGAAACGAAATTTCAATAAGATTAATTTTCTCCTAACCTATGCTTTCTATCAATATTGTTACATTTTACATTCTTAATTGAGTGAGGTGATGTCATTGGTAAAATCCATGCAATATCTCACTTTTCGTCTTCATTTTACTCCATGAATGTGTTTGGAAATGAGGAATTTCTGACCAGGAATTAATTTTCTTGCTATGTATGTTTTACTAGAAGATAATGGTAAGGAATTCTACTCTCGTTCTTCTTAGAAATAATTATATATAATCAAAATAGATTAAAAAAATTATATGAGAAAAAATTATTAATTCATCAATATGTGTGTGTGTGTGTGTTGTGAGGAATAATTTCATAGTTCAACTTAATGGTTCATTATATAATCATGTGATCATCACCAATGATATATCTTAAAAAGCAATTGAAAAGCCATGTGTACAAAAACGATGTATACTCTGAGAGTGGTTCTCATATCACTATGTAAATTTTTGTATGCTACTTCAACAAAATTATAAGATAATCGAATACACATCATATATGCACCATCGCATTGTGCAGTGGTAAAACCCACACTACACCTTTGTACTCGATCAATTTTCTCTGTCAACTCTTCCTAGTTGTGGGAGTTTCTTCCAAGGATCATAATACTAAGGCTACTGTTATCACCCTAGTAATTCTCAGGTTGTGGGATAGGGATTGTAGTTAAGAACAGCCGTAACCAAGAACCACTTTGTTAATTCAAGATCTAGCCTTCTTGAACTCTAGAGAGGGATCTCTCCATATGATTTAGCTTGTTTTAGTACACGGATATTAGGCTAGCTATGATTGTGTATTTGGGTTTGATTTTAAAATATTGGTGGGAATAAAAGATTTCAAGGCAAACCAAAAGGATCTACAGAATATTGGGCAATGGATTCAACTCTCTAGGCAAAGCGAACTAAGATATAAGGCTCGAGAGATGCAAATGTGCTGGGAGCAAGATAGGTGACCTTCTAAGGCTATGTATAGGCTTGATTTGATGGAGTGGATGGAATACGAGCAAAAGGGCACTTAAGAATCCTTAAGCTATAGATAAGAAGATTGAAGAAGGGGATATAACTAGGAACCGTAGAAGCTCGCCCCATAAGGTTTTGTGACAGGCTATCTTGGCCTACCATCTTTAAGGATGCCAAAAAATTCGTGCGAAGCTCGTATGGCGCTGTAGGGCGAGACGCCTGAAGCGTCCGATGAAATGCCTTTGAACCCTCAACTAGTGATTGAACCATTTGAGCAGCTCGGGCACTTGATTTTTGTTGGCCTATTAGTCCTCCTCAAACCAAAAAACATACATCCTCGTTGCAACCGAATATGTCACTAAGTGGGTTGGAGACGGAGGCACTTTCAAAGCTACGAGGACTGCGTAGTAGCGTTTTCTTTTTCCAAATATTTGTGTAGCTATGGTCTCGTTAGGTCTCCGTAATAAGCAAGATTGGCGAAAAAGTCCGATCACGGGAGTTAACATCATTTTCAACCAACTTTGGGATTCTAGGATCTAGCCCTCCCCGAATCCGGAGAGGGATCTCTCCAATATTTACAAAGATGGATATTGTCTTTGAAGTTTGAGGTAATAGAAGTATTAGGCTAGTTATAAAGTCCAAGGGTTTTGTTTTGTTTTGGATGGTTGAGAATTATTACTCGTTTGAGGTGAAAAGATCTCTGAATGCAAAGAGTTTCAGAGGTGAGAAGTTGCAAGAGGGAAGAAAGCGGCCTATGGCTAAGAGATAGATATAACGTTTTTTAATCCATTGGGCTATGGAGTCATAACAGGGCTTTAATTGAACAACAACATCAAGAGTGATCCAAGGCATGATCATCTATACCACAAGATTATTGAGATTAGGTGATGGGATGGAAACAATAAAGTGTTGGAGGGTGGAAACTAATAATAATTTCCAGAGGATTTATAGTCGGTCAAACAAGAAAAGCTCTTAAGTAACATGTTTAAAACCAACCAAGGACGAGGGATAACCATAAAATTCTTGGGCAAGTTCTATTAAAGCAGCTTAATTGACAAACAATCCGAGACAATCCACATAATTACCTTCGGGAGTATGACACATAAGAGAAACAAAGTGTGACTTAAGATCGGATAAAGTAATTTTAAACCTAGTCCGCGCTGAGTCCAACACCGAGGGAAACTTTCGAATCTACCTTTGGAGAAAAGATCAGGACGCGCAAACCATATCTTCTCTAGTCTAACTTTAATAGAAAATAATGGAAATCACATTCAAGAACAATGTTTATGTAAACGAAGGACGAGGGAATACCAACATTCCTAACTGTTTAAACGAGTATTGAATCATTCTTAAATAAACAAACTTGAGAAAACATTAAGATAAATATTTTCGACCGCAGAAAGGTTATCGATATACGGTAGATCCTAACCACTTATGCATGTCTTCACGGAGGAATATGAACAATATGGCATACATAGAAGGAAAACAATAACAAAGAGAGATGCACTTCACCAATGGCATGACGGAGATCCCAAGAAACAACTTTTATATTGATGTCAAACCGGTTACGATCTTCAAGTCAATGTTTTCAGATTTCGAGCAATCATCTTCACTATTTAGCCTAACTAATCTATCACAAGTGAGCTCCGAGGGCCGGTGAACACTATTTACAATCGAGTTTAGGCCTGCAAAATGTATTTCAAAGATGCGTAAGCAACTCAACCAACGATTTCTCATCTTCTACTGGAAGTATCATAGAAGAATGAGGAGGTGAGATCCGATAAAAGATCGCTAAAGTAATTAATACGAGATTCAAGACTTCTTGGCCCTTTGAGGGCTCGATGAATAAGTTTACGGGTGGTTCTCTGTATTAACTATTTTACATTAACTATCGAGTCTGTTGAAAGAATTTGTTGACCTTTGAGGTTTGGCGTGAGGTTGAAATAACTGCGTAGATATTTCTCGCATTAAGTTCCTTGCGAAGCAACTTCTGGAACCACGTTGAGGAAAAGACATCTTCCTTTGCAATAACTTTGGCCACTCGGTTTGAAAGGTTTGAGGCAACAGGTGGCATTTAGTCGGCAGGAGGAATCAATTCGCCTCCTCTGCTGCGCGTGTGGAGAGGTTTTCATACTAAAACACTTTAGGTATTCACGGCAGTTTGTGTTTTAGATTGGGGGATTAGGCTTTTTGATAATAGTCTTAGCGTAATCCCCATAAATATCGTTCAAATTCTCTGTGCGGCACATTTCTCGGTCTTCTACAGTGATACTCTTTGAGCGTACCCAGTTCTTGGTGTAGCCATTACAAAGGGAGCTACGTGAGGTTATACGGCATCAATGCCTCATGAAACACTTGACGAGCGTGAATTTGACACTGTCGAAACGATTTCCTTTGATAAATCGAAGGAGAGAGGGTTGTCACCATATCTATCGAATTTTCATCTCGAATATAGAGAAAAACATTAAAACTGCGAAATACAAACAAAAGTTATGAAATCATGCGTTCATAGGTTCAGCGCATTGGAGGATGTGCGGAAGCGGGGGCCATTGGATGGCATCATCCAACTGGTCGGGGATTATTTGGAGAAATCATAGAATGGTGGAAAAGATAAAATCTGAGCTTATCGATGCACGCAAGATCGATGGTTGGAAAAGACAGCGCGGAAAAAACCTTTGTAAACAATACAATATGACGTTTTTTTAATTTTACAAAGGAAAAAGGCGCATTTTATATGAGCGGCAAGGGATCGTACGGTGCAGCTCGACGGATCGATCGCAAATTGAAAAAGTGAAAACGCGATGGCGGATTGTGCGATGAAGAAAATGCGATATTGCGATTATGCGATGGGCGGAAACTACGATGGATCGCATCGCAAATATTTCGATGCTCTTGGAAGAAAACTAAAAATTGCATCTGCGACTGCGATGGATCGCGAGCGCAAATATTTGCGATGCTCTTTGGAGACGCGAAAATTGTGATCGAAATTACGATGGATCACAACGCAAATATTTGCGATGCTCTTTGGAGGAAAATTGAAAATTGCGATGCGATCGCGATGGATCGCGACACAAATATTTGCGATGCTCTCTGGATGAAAAACGAAAAATTGCGATCTGCGCATTCGCGATGGATCGCGACACAAATATTTGCGATGTTCTTTGGAGATCTGAAAATTGCGATCATGATCCGCGATGGATCGCGCGCAAATATTTGTGATGCTCTTTGGAGGAAAAGCGAAAATTGCGAGTCTGCGATCATGCGATGGATCGCGACGTCAAATATTTTATGATGCATTAGTTTAAAAAAATAAAAATTTGGAAATTTCAATGTCGCGCTGTGCGATAAGCGCCAAAGGTTAAAACTTGGTTCCAGGAGTGCGGGCGTATGGAAGAAGAGGGAGCTAAGGGCTAGCTCGAGGGGCTTAAGTTATCGTACATAAAAACATGTATTTTCATGGTTTTTGAAGGATTTCTTGAAGGAAATGAGAGTTTAGCAAGGTTAAAAAGTGGGTTTTTAACCTTATAAAAGGGATTTTAATGAAATGGAAAGGAGAAACATGAAATTGTGGGTTTTTCATTTGGAATTGGAGAATAGAAAATGAGGTTAGTGAGGGAAGAAAAAGGAAGGGGACCAAGAGTTACTCAGTGATGTTTAAATTGGGATTTTTGAAGGATTTCGAGGCTTTTGGGATGTAAACGGGAATAAGGGATCAGACGGAGGCATGAGGCCTTAGAGAGACTTCAAGAGCCAACAATTTTTAGTGATAAAATTGTTCCTTGGAGGCTCCAAAAATATTTAGCCACCTTTTGGTATAACAAAATATTATAGGTGGCTAACGGTGGCTCCACTTGGGGATGGTGCCTTCTCGAAGGCATCAAGAATTCAGACTTGATTTCCGGGAGGCCGATGACTTTGCCTCATCCATTGTTCTCTCTAGGATGCGGCGAAATTTGTGCCTCATCCATTCGATTGCTCTGCTACGCTTCGAAAAATACATCGGTCATGAAGGATAAATGGACTTCATCGATACAAGCTTTCTACCTACCCAATCCTACCGATCTAACATTTTTTCTTCATTTCAGAGTGCACTTGGATTGGAAAACTCTTTTTACATTTATCATTTTATTCTTTTGAAAAGCATGAAAAACTAATCTATTTCTACTCCTTATTTCTCCATGGACTCAGCATTAAACAGCTTGAGCTCGTATTCTTCTCTACCTAATCTACTGTCTCGTTGGGATTAAACTCGTCCAACAGACTTTTATTCTCTAAATTCTACAGACGAAATTTTAAAAACGATTAAGTCAAGATTAAGCTACTTTGACTTGTCGTGATCTATGGCATAAAAACAAATCGCACATACGTATATTTATTTTGCGTAAAAATTAAAAATCAAAATGGAAGGCTTAAGATCCGAAAGTTTCTCATCATGGCCTTCTCTTTCTTCGCACTGTGTTTTCCTTTGATTTGAGCTGTCTCTTTCCTTTGATATCCGATTCGGATTTTGAGCAGATTAGAACCAGATTTTCCTCTTTTTATGACTCAGAAAATAAACATGGTTTTAAGTCATCTCTGCTTTGGAAACTTTGGTTTGAGTTTTGAGCATAGTTTGAACCTTTCATTTCTAACCTAATCTATCTATCGATAAGCCAGAGATTGAACAGAGTTTGGAAAATCGAATTCACTATCCTATCAGCAGAAAATTTAAAAGCTAATTAGTCAAATATTAAGTAGTTTGACTAACTAGAAGTGTGTTTTTGAGGAGTGGCATTTGAGCTTGCACACTTTCGACTTTATCTCTATTTCTTCTTTTTTCTTTTGGCATGGGGTCTTATGCCTTTCTTGTTTTTATATTCGCTCCTCTTTTCATTTTTTTCTTTTATTGTTTTTGTATTTTTTTATCTTTCATGAAACACCGAATGCAATGGTGGATGGACTATTTATAATGGAAAAAGAAAAATGAAGGCTTTCAAAAACATATCATGAATCAAGAGAAGTAATGCTTGAGCATCCTGCCATTGGCAGACCCCAAACAATTACGATCCATCAACTCTCTTGTAAGAAAAATGCGTTATTACCAAAGCAATTGAATGAATAGAGTAAGGGCCAAGCCATAGGTTGTCAAATTTTCCATGCTTGCCCATTTCTTCCCTCTTGAGTCCCACTTTAAAACTTTGTCCCCAATCTTGATTTAGCCTTTGTTCTTCGTCGAAAAGCCTTTTAATGTTGTCTTATTTGTGCAATTCCTTGTTATACACTTCCTCCCCGAGTTTCTCGAAGATGAATGGTGCGATTTATTCTTCTATTCATGTCATTTTCTTCGATCAGCAACTCTTGAATCAACTTCATAATCGGTACACCAAAGGTCGTTAGGAAAAATTGCATCCGTACCATACACGAAAGCAGGAATGGTGACATATGCAATAAATTTTTTCAAAGTCAATCTGGCAAACCCAAAGTGCATGGACCAACTTTGTGTGCCAAGACTTCTTGTGTCCTCCAACAATTTCTTGATTATGTTCACTGAGACTCTTTGTTTGAAAGATTTAGCAAGTCCATTACCCACGAGGGTAATAGGCAACGAATGCCCCAATGTTATCTCGGTATCTATGACGGAAAGTCAACCATTTTCTTTGATCCAAATGTGCGCCGCATTATGCGTGATGATCTTGGTAGGACGACCAAATTTGGAGAGAATGTTGATCTCCATGAATTTTATGATAACTCTGAATCATTGGCCTGCTAGAAGGGATGGCTTCTATCCACTTAGTGAAATAGTACGTGTCCGAATCCACCTATGTCAGGTGCAAGATGGTGGATGGATTTCTCCTATGAAGTCAAGTCCCCATTGTTGAAAAGGAGCTGCAACGGTGATTGGATGCGGAGGAAGGGTAGCAATTTTCTCTTGCCTTCGAACAATTGGCATTTATGGCAATTAGTGGTTACTTTGTGCACATCATGAAAAAAGAGTAGGCCAATAGAAACGCAGCCCTCAAGATCTTGTTGGTTGTGGACTTCAGTACAAATGACCTCCACACTCTCCTTCATGGAACTCTTGTTTAACCTTCTGCGCATCAAACTCGGGCAAACATTTAGCAATAGACCACTTGCATTTTTCCAATACGGACATTTATCAATAATGCAATAATTTACGAACTTTCGATTTTTAGGAACCTTGCCTTTGTTTTTGATAAACCAGGAGGTGTATTCGGATTAAGAAAAACATAAATAATATCAACATACCAAGGAGAATTCATAAAATGGTCTTCAACAATGGGAGTTGAGAATTCTTCTTGGTTATCCAAAGCATTAATCATGTTAATATCAAGAACTTCACAATTTGATTCGACCATTAATCTAGCTGAGACTGGCCTTTGATGAGTTTAGTGGGTTTTATCTCAAATCATATTCGAGAATAATAGCAATCCACTTACCTCTTACCATCAGGTCACCGTGTCAAAATGTATTTAACAATGAATTTGGGACAAAGGCAATGATGGGAGTGAAGGATGTATACCGCCGAAGTCTTTTAAAGCTTTAACCAAAGCAAAAGCTTGCTTTCCATAATGTTGTACTTCAACGGGGCATCCCTCAATGCCTTACTAAAGATGCAATAGGTTGCTCTTGTCCTTGTGGATTTTCGTAAAATGGCAAACTCGCTATGGTATGTTCGATGCAAAATGAGAAGATATAAAAAATCTTTTGAAAAATCGAGACTTATCGAAGGGCCGGTGTTTTGGTTAATGCTTGTTTCACCGATTCGAAGGATGTCTTTGCTTCCAAGGTCCAGTTTTACTCCTTGTCCTCTTTTTAACATGTTTGTGATATTCCTAAGGATCTCACCATTGTTAGATGAACCTTCTCAAAAATTTAATCTTCCCAATGAAAGATTGCAACTCTTTGATGTTTCGAGGATGAGAGATTTGGAATATGGCCTCAATCCTCTTAGGATCAATCTGAATACCCTCCTCGGAAATAATGTGCCAGAAGTTTACCTTCTCGAGACCAAATAAAGTTTTCTTAGGGTTTAAAGATATCCCAAACTTTCGCACTTCTGAAAACTTTCCTCAAATGTTCTAAGTGTTCTTCATCTGTTTTTGAAAACACGGTAACATCATCAAGATAGATAATGATGAAGAAACCCAATTCCTCCGAGAATGCTATGTTCATGGCTCTTTGAAAGGTTGCTCCAACATTCATTAGACCCAAAAGGCATTTTCACATACATGAAGGTGCCCGGGTGTAGTAAAGAGAGCTGTCTTTAATTGATCAGCCGAGGGTAAACCAAGATCACGATTTAGTACACCTAAATAGCCATCCAGCGCAAAGAAATTCTTGTAGACCCTACCACCCTTTGTAGAATGTGATCCATATTTGGTAAAGGGTAGTTTTCTTTTAATGAAACTTTGTTTAAGTCTCTAAAGTCTATACAAAGCCTTGATTTCTCCAGATTTTCTTCCTAACAGATCACCCGATTAGATACCCATTCGAATATCTAATAGGGACAATAATACAAGCATCATACATTTTCCATGACCTCCTTCGTGAACCAACGACAGTCGGCGGGGTTTGTGCCGTGGCTTCGTTTGAATGGTTTTTTGGTTTTTGCTTTAAGAGTGATTTTGTGCTGTATTATTTCGTTGTCATAGGATTTAAGATCTTCGTAACTCCATGCAAAAAACATCAGAAAATTCTTTGAGTGACTCTATGTATTCGAGTTTAATGTGAGGCTGGCCAAAGTTTTCGGACAATTTGATCATTTCGGTTTCTCTTTCTGCCTATATTGCATTCCTCCACTTCGGTCTCATGCGAGTTCCAGTTTTGGCTTTATTTTTCACATCGTTAAAATCAAACAACTCTTCTAAAAGGGGCCCGGACCGTAGGCAACCTTTTCATCTTTGGAGTGCGAGTTTCCAATTCTTATGTTTCGATTCACTACTCAGTCCTGTTTTGTTACGAGTTTGCTAGACAGGTAGGTTACATTACGATGGGTTCGGGAGACGATTCTTCTTTACCAGAAAGTTTTCTTCAACGTAGTACGTATATAGTCCGAGTCCGAACTATGCGGTTCGAATTCATTTTACGAGATTGCATAAATTCTTCTATTTGTTTGTCATTGTCACACACTTGCCAATATTTTTGTTATCGTGCTGCTTTGGTCTAAATTTTATCGGATTTGTGTTGTCTCCGAGTCTCATATGGCGTTAGACATGTCCCTTGGGCCTAAAAAGCTAAATTGTGGGTCGTAATATTTTCTTTTCTCGACAAAAATTAATTCGGACTCATCGAAAGTTTCTAAAAGGTCCACAACATAATTTCGATAGGCCCTAAGACGGGGTGATGAGCATTATATTTCCCATTGACTTTCCTAACAATTAATTCCCAATCCCACGTGAATTTTAGTTCTCTTGGCTCCCAACTTTTTCAACAAATGTAAGCCTAATAGAAGGGATTCGTATTCCTCTATGTTGTTTGAACACGCGAAAGTTTAATTTACATGAAATGCATTCTTTATGGTTGTTTTCGGTGTTAGTAATCCGGACACTGTACTGCGCGTTATTCCTAGTGCATGACCCATCGAAATGCATATTCCATGGGGCTATTTTCAGTTTCATCTGCTTGATGAATGTCCTCTTTAACTAACGTGCTTTCGGATTGTTGTTGAATGTCTCACGCTTAGTTGTAGATGTTTTGATTCTCCGATTTTCATTCATTTGAGGTCGTATTCTTTAGTGTCAGGTTTAAAAGTAATGGATGCATGACTTGTAGTTCAAGACCCATATTTGGTTTGCTATGGTTTAAAGGTTAAGCAAAGCTGTTTTGACAATTCTGTGGGATTTACACTCCTCCTCTCTATCGGCCATTAATCCTGATAACGCGATTTTTTCACTAAGTGCTTCATCGTTAAACATGATAAAAGAATCAAGTGCGTGCTTACGGAATAGAGAGAGAGTTTTGAGGTCCGTCTTGACTCGTGACCGTATACGCATATGAGACTCTGTAAAGTCTTCAGTCCGATTGAAAACAGGATAGTCACATACGTCATGTCCATCTGCATAGTCCACAGCAACTTGGCTCGAAAGATCTTGTATAATAAAATTCCATACTTTGGGGCACATCAGCCACAACAATGTCCATGGTAAGAATTTTCCGAGATCCGGGCTAAGTTAACACGGGAGGTCTTTGATCAATCCTAGACATTTTACTCTACTTGAGTCAAAGGAGTAAATGTCTTTGTAGAGTCCGGTGATTTCTGGCCCGAGGCTCTCCATCACGGCTTTAGGCATTAAATTATGAGAAAGTCGAATCATGCATAGTATTGTTCAGAAATTTTGTCATGAATGTTTAAACTCACGTAGAAAGGGAACAGGTCCTCTATGGTATCTACCTTCAATCTTTGGACCAAAAAATAATCACAGTCGGTCATCACTAAGATTGATTTGTATCTCCATTTTTCCTCTATATTAAAAGCCTTTAAAAATTTGAGTTCTATATACGTGTTGGGCAACTAACTTGGTTAAGGGAACATAGATTTTAATCTTGGAAATTTCCTATTCAGTGCAGAAAAGGAATTTGATTCTTTGAAGTGCTTGGTTTCGACATTTGTTAGTTTGTCACTTTATCGCGACAACAACGACTTGCTGATTTGTTTTATTTACCCTTGGCATAACGGTTGTAATAGGAGTACTAGGCTGAAGTGTTGATGCTGCTAGAGTCACGCACTGTTTTTATCGGTGTTTTGAGTGCCTTTCTCTTTACCTTTTATTAGAATTTATAGCCACAGTTTTTTCCTTGTGTTTGACCATTTTAGGCTTGGTTGACGTGTTGTTTTGTGAAGATTTGTCGGAGGTTTTGGTGTTGAGGCTTGTTGATTAGTCTTTCTTCTAAGGTCATATTCCCTTTGAGTTTCTATGATGACATTTTCCATGTCTTGATAATGATTTTCATCATCATCTCTTTTGTCATCATACGGTGTATATAGACCTTGTTTTTTATCATAATGAATCTCAAAATCATCATCATCGACCTCAGCATGTTGATAGAACCTTCCTCTATTATTTCATCTGTTTCTTCAACCTCACTTATATGAGTTCGATGAAAGGGAGGATGATCTGTTGATCATCTTCCCTAAAGTCTGTTTGGAGGATGGTTCCTTCTAACATTCGATTACGGTTTTGGTTTGTTTTGAGAGCGAGTTTGATTTTGACTTGCTTGTGCTCTTTTAATTATGCTCATCTCTTTCATCATCTCTTCCATCATCCTTTCCATCTTTGAGTTGGAAGTAGAGGTGTGGACTCCTCTCTAAAGATACTCTCTTCTCACTCTTCATTCTTGCTCTTTTCTCCATCAAGTTCACTTCCACGAGAAGAGCACTTTGCATGTCTTCAAGAGTTGCAAAATCTCTCTCTCTCAGATGAATAGGTCATGTCGGCGTCGATAAAACCTTTAGGGAAATTTGTTTTAAAGCTGAGACCTTGTGGAGGTTTTAGTTACGGGGAAAGTGCGTTGTACACGATGTTGAATCTAGTCGGGTAGGCTGCACACTTTCCTCGAGTTCCTATGGAGATTGTTGTAATCAACAAGAACTTAGAGAGGGTTATTCCTTACTTCCCACTTGTTTAAGAATGTTTGATGGAAGCCTTGGAGATCATTTATACTATGGGGGGCTAAGAATTTAAACCATTTTCTTACTTCTCCCCCTAAGCTTTGAGCAAATAATGCGAAGCTTGATAGAATCATCATCAATTTCATTTATGTCAAAGTAGTCATTCATCTTGTCCACATGTTGTACATTACGGTTGTAGCATTGCTAGCATCATACAATGGGATTTCTGGGTGATAGTCCCTGTGGAAGGTTCACTAATGGTACGGGAAGGACTAAGGGGCATACCACGTGACCCATGGTAGGAGGTGGAGGTGGATTCGAGAAGAGGTGGATTAACAAAAGGGAAAGTGGGTCTAGAGAGTGTGGTGGTTGTGACCAATGGATGTAGGATGAGTAGAAGCGGATGGATCGAGGTAGGCTCGCGGGCAGTCTGATCTTGGGTGAGAGACACCTGGGTTGCTGAAGGAAATGTAAATCGGGAGGTTTTGTTTCTCTACTACCCAGGATGTTTACTCGTCTCACGGGGGATGAAAGTGAAGACTCATAGTCTAGTTGTATTATATCATCAAATGACCTGAGTTTCCCGAATGGATTTACTAAGTCAACTTGTGATTGTTGTAGAGCCAAAATATTTTCGGGGCTGAATTAGCTCTCAAGGGTGATGCGAAAAGCAGGTTAATAATTTAACCTTGGGAGACTTCCAAAGGATACTTTTGCGTCATCAACTATCTCGGTGGATTAGGGTCAAGATGGGCTCTAGTGTGAATCTTTCTAGAAGCCACTATGCTCGTGTTTTTTAGCCGAATAAACAAGACAAGTTACAACCAGATATGACAATCTTTAAGAGGTTAACTAGTCTGTTTACGCAAATTTAAACCTACAAGGTCCTCTTGCGAGTTTTAAATGATGTTATGATGATAAGGGTTCTTCCCGGTGGAGTCTTAAGGTGCGTTAAGGATTGTGGAATCGCCGGGTGGAAAGTTTTTAGAATGTTTTCAAAGAGGTACCTGTCCACCACGAGTGTATTGTGAAACATCCTTTTCAAGGGTATCCCGAAACACGACAAACTCTAACCGGAGATTGGTTCGGGAGGGCATTCACCAGATATGTCACCTCTAAAAGAGGATGAGATTCGGAGGCTACTCGGCCCTTTCTAGACTGTCGGTCTAAGAGTATGAAGTAAAAACACGTCCAATGGTAAATGAAATTTAAGGGGAAGTGTTTTACTACCAATCCGAAATTTTTTTGGTATTTTTCCGAACTATTTTTATTTGTGTTCTAGAAATGTCTAACTTTGTTTCAAAACTTAGCTACGGTTGTGAAAGAAAGACATTCCACTCTTATGGCTAAACAGTCGATTTTTCAAGGTTAGATAAAGTCTTATGAGAATCCTAGGGTTAACCTAGATTGTCATTGATTCAAACAAGTTTCATCATGATTACCATTTCTTGGCGATTGCTTGAAAAGGCTTCTTTTTACTCTCAAAAATTTGTGTAAAAATAAAGGGAAATAAGGTGAAAACTCAACTCGATCCCCGGTGGAGTCGCCCGAAATGTTAGGTGGTGGCTCCAGTGCATTTAATAAAGCAAATGCTCTATGAACCAAATCTCTGAATATCGCATAATTATCACTTAAAAACCTGCGGGTTTTTAATTCCCTAAACGGAGTGCGCCGGAAATGTTAGGTCTGTAATAAGAAAAGATTCAGCAAAAAGTCCGATCACGGAGTTAACATCATTTCAACCAACTTTGGGATTCTAGGATCTAGCCCTCACGAATCGGGAGAGGATCTCTCCAATATGTACAAAGATGGATATTGTCTTTGAAGTTTGAGGTAATGATATTAGGCTCAGTTATAAAGTCCAAGGGTTTTTGTTTTGTTTTGGATGGTTGAGCATGAGTTACTTGTTTGAGGTGAAAAGTCCTAAATGCAAAGAGTTTCAAAGGTGAGAATTTGCAAGAGGGAAGAATAGCTATGGCTAAGAGATAGATATAACCTTTGGTTTTTAATCCATTGGGCTATGGAGTCATAACAGAGCTTTAATTGAGCAACAACATCAAGAGTGATCCAAGGGGCAAGTCATACATACCACAAGATTATTGAGATTAGTGTGATGGGATGGAAACAATAAAGTGTTGGAGGGTGAAAGCGATAATAATTTCTCGAGAGGATTTATAGTCGAGTCCAAAGCCTCTTAAGTAGCGCATTTAAAACCAACCAAGGACGGGGATAGCCATAAACTTCTTGGGCAAGTTCTATTAAAGCGACTTAATTGACAAACAACCCATTAATCCACATAATTACCTTCGAGAAAAGTATGAAAACACATAAGAGAAACAAAGATGTGACTTAAGATCGGATAAAGTACTTTTAAACCTAGTACGCTTTTAGTCAACACCAAGGGAAACTTTCGGGAATCTGCCTTTGGAGAAAAGAATCTAGGAATCGGGGCAAACCATATCTTCTCTAGTCTAACTTTAATAGCAAATAATGGAAATCACATTCAAGAACAATGTTTATGTAAACGGAAGGATGAGGGAACGCCAACATTCCTAAGCTCGTTTGAAATGATATTGAATCATTCTTAAATAAACAAACTTGAGGAAAACATTAAGATAAAGATTTCTCGACGAGAGAAGGTTAACGATATCTCGATGATCCTAACCACCTGATTTAACTCTGTTCTTCAAAGAGGAATATGAACAATATGGCATACATAGAAGGAAAACAATAACAAAGAGAGATGCACTTCACCAATGGCATAGACCGGGATCCCAAGAACAGACTTTATATTGATGTCAAACCGGTTACGGATCTTCAAGTCCAATGTTTCGGTTCAGCAATCATCTTCACTATTCGGCCTAGCTAATCTATCACGAGAAGAGCTCCAAGGGCCATTGAACACTATTTACAATCGGGAGTTTAGGCTCAAATGTATTTCAAAGCTGCGTAAGCAACTCAACCAACGATTTCTCATCTTCTACTGAAGTATTTATAGAAGAATGAGGAGGTGAGATACGATAAAAGATATTGCTAAAGTAATTAATACATATTCAAGACTACTTGGCCCTTTGAGGGGGCTCGATGAAGAAGTTTACGAGGTGGTTCTCTGTATTAACTATTTTAGATTAACTATCGAGTGCTGCGGAAAGAATTTGTTGACCTTTGAGGTTTGGCGTGAGGGTTGAAATAACTCAGCAGATATTTCTTGTATTAAGTTCCTTGCGAAGTAACTTCTCAGTTGTGTTGAGGCAAAACATCTTCCTTTGCGATAACTTCGGCCCCTGGTTTGAAAGGTTTGAGGCAACGGTGGCGTTTAGTCAACGGGAGGAATCAATTCGCCCTCCTTTTTGTGGCGGTGGAGGGTTTCTTGTCACTAAAACACTTTAGGTATTCTGCGAGACTATGTTTTAGATTGCGGGATTAGGCTTTTGATAACTGATCTTAGTCGTAATCCCCATACGCTGTCTTCAATTCTCCGTGCTGGCACATTTACGGTCTTCTACGGTGATACTCTTGGCTGTGCTCTGGACTTGGTGCATCACATGATTACACGAGGACTGCACGCGGGAGCTGTACTGGCATCAATGCCTCATGAAGTTCATGACGAAAACGTGAATTTGACACTTGCGAAATGATTTCCTTTGATAAATCGAAGGAGGAGGGTCAGTCACCCTCATCTTTCGAATTTCATTTGAATATAGCGACAAACGTTAAACCTGCTGAAATACAAACAAAATTTATGAAATCATGTGTTCATAGGTTAAAGCTGCAATGGAGGATGTGTGGAGGAAGCGGGGGCCGTTGGATGGCATCATCAGGTGGCATCATCCAATGGTCGGGATTATTTGGAGAAATCATAGAATGGTGGAAAAAAGGATAAAATCTAAGCCGTCGATGCGCAATATCGACGGTTGGGAGAAAGACGACGTGAAAAACCTTTGTAAACAATACAATATGACATTTTTTAATTTTACAAAGGAAAAAGGCACATTTTATATGAGCGGCGAGGGGATCGTACGATGGGCCGGCGGGACCCAGTCGCAAATCGCAAAAGTGGAAAACGCGATGGCGGATTGTGCGACGGAGAGAAAATGCGATATTGCAATTATGCGATGGGCGGAAAGCTGACGATGTGGATCGCATCGCAAATATTTGCGATGCTCTTTGGAGGAAAAAGGCGAAAATTGCGATGCGAGTCGTGATGGATCGCAGTGCAAATATTTGCGATGTTGTTTGGAGGAAAAGCTGAAAATTGCGATCTGCGATCTGCGATGGATCGCAGTGCAAATATTTGTGATGCTCTTTGGAGGAAAACTAAAAAATTGCGATCTGTGATGCGATGGATCGCGAGCGCAAATATTTGCAATGCTCTTTGGAGGAAAACCGAAAATTGCGATCTGCGATCGTAATGGATCGCAACGCAAATATTTGCGATGCTCTTTGGAACGAAAAATTGCGATATGCAATTTATGATGAATCGTCGAGCGCAAATATTTGCGATGCTCTTTGAGGAAAACTGAAAATTGCGATGTCGTGATGGATCGCAATGCAAATACTTTGCGATGCATCGATTTTAAAAAATAACAATTTGGAAATTCTGCGATCTGCGCTTTGCGATAAGCGCCAAAGGGTTAAAACTTGGTTCCAGGTTGCGGGCGTATGGAAGAAAAGGGGCTAAGGGCTTAAGCTCGAGGGGCTTAAGTTCTGTACATAAAAACATGTATTTTCATGGTTTTTGAAGGGTTTCTTGAAGGAAATGAAGGTTTCAGTAAGGTTAAAAAGTGGGTTTTTAACCTTATAAAAGGGATTTTAATGAAATGGAAAGGGAGAAACATGAAATTGTGGGTTTTTCATTGGAAATGGAGAATAGAAAATGAGGTTAGTGAGGAAGAAAAGGAAGGGGACCAAGGGGTTCTGCAGCAGTATTTAACTTGGGATTTTTGAAGGATTTCAGAGGTTTTTAGGATGTAAACAGCAATAAGGGATCCGGACAGAGGCATGAGGCCTTAGAGAGGCTTTAAGAGCCAATAATGTTTAGTGATAAAATTGTTCCTTGGAGGCTCCAAAAATATTTAGCCACCTTTTGGTATAAAAAAATATTATAGGTGGCTAGTCTCCCAAGGGACATAATCAAAGATGGAGGACCACAATTTGTAGGTAATAAATTAGCTGAAACATTGCAAAACTACCACATTCAGCACAAGATTACAACTCCATATCACCCACAGGCCAATGGCCAAGTAGAGAGCACGAACAAAGTAGAAAACATTAAAATGCCAAGTAGAGAGCACGAACTATAGTTGTCTTGAGAAATTTTATTCACACTGAATACTTCTAATTGTGAAGTATTTATACAAAAAAATGTTTACAAAATATCTCAGGAATTGAGATAATGTTTTAATAAAAAATAGGAAAGAAAACTTAAAAAGAGGGACAACTGCAAAACAGTTTGCAAGATGTTACCTTTTTACAAGCAAAAATAGAACTGATTATTCTAATTTGAACTGATTGTTGTTGTGCACTTTAACCCTGTATTTTTACCATTTGAGGTAACAGTAAAAAATGAATTTCCAAGTGAATTTCCTGTTTTTTATCCATTAAATTCACAGTAGATCTGTGAATTCTTGCCACTTTTCTTCAGAGGGGATCTTCATAGTCTTCAATTTTCTGTAACTTTCATCTGCCTCTATATACTTGGAAAAGTTAGGCTTGATAGTGAACATATGCCTGATCTCATTATCTAAAAAGAACAGATTTTCAAAATACTGAAGAAGTATTTTGCCTGTTGGTGATCCTTGAGGCAGTTGTTGTCTGGCTTGCTCTTTTGCATGATTTCTAATTTTTAGATCATAATATTTCTGAGGCATTAACTTGTCATTCAATGCGTGAATATCAGGCAAAACTGCTTCTGACAATGTTTTGTATTTGGCTAAAAATCTTGAGATGGATAAATTCATGTCTTTACACCGGTCCTCTAGATTACTCATTATGTTTCTTTTGTTCAGGACCTTTTTTATTTGAAGAATGGTTTCTATTCTATCAACAATTTTCAATTCTTCCAACTCTTCCCTGGTTTTACTGTTTAAAAAAGCTATGAGTTGGATTGCTTGGGCTAGTTTTTTTTCAATTTCCCTCTTAGTCTTGTCAATATCTGCACTAGCAACTTGAAGTAACTCCCTCTGTTCATAAATTATCCGAATTGAAGGCCATTGAGAATGAATGCCATCAATAATTTTGGTCCATAAATGATTTTTTATAAAGGCCACTTGATCTATAAGATTTACTTGTGCTTGTAGAATCTTTACCTGTTCTTGTAGTCGATCAGCCCTTTGCTCATGTCCTCTAGAAGTAATCAAGGCATCATTTTTGGATTTTTCTAAATTTTTAATAGTGCCTTTCAAACTAAGAATCTCTTTATCTTGGTCTTGTAGTGTGCTCCTCTATGAGGATGAAGAAGAAGAGGCAGAGATTAGAGAAGTAATTGGCACTGCAGTTGGCACTACTCCTTTCGGTGCCAAGTGTTCTGCCAAAGTAGATGGTATAGCAGTGTTTACAGTGGGGATCACTGTAGGAATGACCATTGGTTGTGCTTTTCTTAGTTCTTCATTCTCTTTCATTAGAGCTTCTATTTGACTTTCCATTTTTTTTATCTGACCTGTCATTTGATGTACAAGCTGCTTTAAATCATCATTCTCTGTTTTTTGCTGTAGAATTTCTTTTGCTTGAGAGTTTTCACTCTGAGGCAACTTCAAATGTTTTCTAAGAGCAGCTATATCCTCATTTTTCTGTTTAATTAAGACTTTTTCCCCTTCAATGTTGGCTGGGTCACCCCCTGCTTCAATCACTATATCTTCTAGTGCTTTTATTCTTAAATTATTAGCATACAGTGAGGCTTTGTCCAACCTCATTTGATTTTGGAGGTTGAGCACTATTTTCTCAAGCCTACTTGATTTCATAGTTTTATTGACAATTTTGGAATATAGCATTTCAATATTGCTCCTATGAAATTCAATTTGATCTAATTCATGAATGGCATCTGCATCCAGTTCAATATCTGTTTTGGAATAATCTGCCACTGATTTTGGCTCAGCCACTGTAGGCTTCAAGAATGACATTACCAATTTATTGGATGAATAATCAAATGCTGAAAGAAGCCTGTCTTTGTTTCTAGGCTTTTCCTTAAGAAATCTAGAATGAGCTTGATTCTTGAGCTCTTCATTCTTCTCTTTAATCTGTCTGAATCTGATCTGAATCTCTGACTCTGTATTGTCAGTTTCCTGAGAAGAAGGAGGAAAATCAACAGTAGCCTGGTTTTCCTTCATGACTGTATCTTTTTGTTGTGTTCCAATTTTTACATTTTGAAGCTCTTTTAATGTTTGAGTGACTATTCTTGTTGCTTCATCATCTATATCAATATTTACAGCCTTATCCTTTTCTTCTTCTATTGACTTGCTTCTTTTACTATAAGGAGTTTTGAATTTTATGTCCTCAATAGTCTCAGCTATGAAACTATCTCCTTCTCTGTCTCTTTTATGTACATTATCAGTATCTTTGCTTGTAGAAGCCACCTGTATTGTCTGTTCAATCTGTTTGCCTTTGCCACTGTCTACCTGTATTACCTGTACTGCCTGTGAATCATCATCAGATAGGGTGTTTGGCTCCCATTCAATTTTATTTATATATCTTTCAATATGGGGCTTAGGATCATGCAAGTAAACAGGAAACTTACATTTTACCCTTGCTGCACTCAAAATACCTTGTGGGTCATACTTCCATGTAAAACTACATGGGAACTTATACTCTTTAATTTTGACATTTATCTCATTGGCAGCTTCTCTGTTATTCACAATGAATGGCCCAATTTGATTTTTCAGCTTAAATTGGGTCTTTTTCTTGGAAGCTATGAAGTTGATTTCATATACATTCAATAGTTGTCTCAGATATTCTAAAGCAAATATTCTTGTAGTAACAAATCTGGGTAACTTATATGGGGCCAGGGATGAGCCATACACTCTGATTTTTGTATGATTTTTATATAAATACCAATCTCCAGTTTTGTAGCTCTCTGATAACTGCAGAATTCTTCTTGTCTCATCATTGATCCTAGGGATCTCCTCTTTTTCCAAGAGATACATAGCAAGGGCTATAAATGAGTCATTGAAATCTATAAAACTATACTTTTTGTTCCATTTCCTTAGAATAGATGACCAAAATACTACTGATAGAACTTTTCCTTCTGCATCCACTTTCTCACATTCAATTGGAAACTTATCTATTTGATAATATAGGAAGAGGTGGAGTAGATAAGAGGAGTATCTGAAAACTCCTTCTTCTGGTAATCTGGATAACTGATAATGCATACTTTCAGCAATAAATCTAGCAAAATTGAACTGAATGGATGGTGATTGACCAGGGCTTAGAGTTGACAAAAAACCTAGGATAGCCACATCAGTGAATTCATCACTGGCGTATCCTAGTATGAAGGAGAGCATTGAGACAATCTGTCTAGTTTCATCTGGGAAATCAACGGTGTCTAAAGGAGGATTTAACTTAGGAATATCAACTTGATTTGGACAAAAAGTCTGGTATATTTTGAATCTAGTATTGAAATCCAAGTCAAGATATAGTTGGGTTAAATCTTCTATTGATAGGGAAGCAGAATTGGGGTCATGATTCATTTGCAGCATGGAATTTATCGACTCTTCAGTGATGTAAAACAAGATATATTTTTCTTTGTTTACAATACATCTTTGTTCTGGCATATAATAGGCTTGGCATAATCTGATAAAGTCAGGAACAGAATGAGTGAGAGGGAAAATATATCTAGGCAGATTGGATTCCCAAATTGGAATATCTTTGTCACTCTTTTCCACTGATTTTCCATAGCACCAATTATAGACATCAAGCAGGTTAAATTCTACATTGGGGTCTAGTATTCTATAGTCCAGATCAACTAAAGGGTTGTTCTCTGGAGAAATGACTAGAGGCTGGACTGGTCTGACCACTTCTGTAGAATCAGCCGTGAGTACAGGAGTTGGTTTGTCAATTTTGAAGGACATAGGCTGAGGAATCTTTGCAGAAGACTTCTTTTGAGATTTTGGGCCTCCATTCTTGGGGGTTACCTATTTCTTGGTCATTTTTAATAATGAACGAAGCAAGATTAAACGGTTTGCTAAGTTCCTTTACGAGAAACAGGGGTTTCTTGGCGAATTTCTATTGAAAATGGGGTTTCTGAGCAGGGTTTTTAGGAAATGCAAGGAATTTAAAGCTCAGGACGTGTATTTAAAATTGTTTTCAACAGCAAAATGGACCAGGGTATGGAAAAAACTGCGAGAAAGGGCAATTAGGGATTCTAGGGAAATTTTGATAGAGTTTTCCCTGAAAAATGGACACTTTTTTGCAGTAACTTTGGTAATTATTTGAAATCGACAGGAATTTTGAAATCTCAGAGGGCAACTTCGAATAAAAGTACCTGGAGAACCAGCGGAATTCGGTTGAAGATGTTGCAGAGGTGCTCAATCTTCAATTTTTTGAAAATGGCTTCGCAGAGGACAATGTAGTACTTTGTAATGGAAATTCAGGGCAATGGGCATCGAAAAATGGTACTGGTAGGTTGAAAATGGCTCTGCAAAGTTTCTCAGGGTTCAAACGGCGTGATTTTGAGGAAAAACAGTTCTGCAATGTTTTTACAGGTTTAAAGCAAAAAGGTGAAAATTTGAATGTATTAAACGATGGTATAACCATAGTTAAATGACATTAAACTCTGGTTAAACGGGTGAGGTTTAGGGAATACCGCTAGTGGTATTCGCGAGGGTAAATGGTGGTAAGCGGAAACTAGCTTTTCGAATGCGATACAATGTGGTGGCGACACGTAAGCGCGGGTGGTTTGGAAAAACCACCCATTTCGCGCGGCTTTGCCAAAACATCAAACGATTACTTTATGAGCGCGAAAATGTATTAGCGCCGTCAGATCTGGATTCAACGAGCGAACGGCCACGATCAAAAGGAAAGGTGCGGGGAAAAGGTAAGTTATCGGGTTCACTTTGGGCCATTGATCTTGGGAAACCGTCGCTATACCGACATTTAGAGAAAAGTGTCGCAATACCAACACTTAGAAAAAGTGTCGCAATTGCGACACTATGCCCCAAAGCGTCGCTAGACGGCTGCCTCCAAATGTCGCAATTGCCTCCAAACGTCGCTATTATATGTTTTACGAAGATATGGTAAGGAACTCTCTCTTGTTCTTCTTAGAAATAATTATATATAATTTTTTTTTTTTTCAAAATAGATTAAAAAAATTATATGAGAAAAATTATTAATTCATCAATATGTGTGTTGTGAGGAATAATTTCATAGTTCAACTTAATGGTTCATTATATAATCATGTGAGCATCACCAATGATATATCTTAAAAATAAACTGAAAAGACATGTGTACAAAATCGATGTATACTCTAGAGAGTGGTTCTCATATCACTATGTAAATTGTTGTATGCTACTTCAACAAAATTATAAGATAAACTGTAATACACATTATATATGCACCATAACAATTGCCATAAAACTAATTTGTTTTAGGATACATGTGGCATTCTAGGGGTAAATTCTATATGATGTGTATATCAATCTATTAGGTGTTGGTAAGTTGTGAGTATCTAAGAAATGATAAGGAATATCCATACATCATGATCTTGTAATGTGATTATAAATTGTGTCTATAATTTCCATAAAATTTATAAATGATTTGTTTAAAAAAAATCAACACAATCAACCCTAAACAATGCTCATGATGTGGAATGTCATTGGTGAAACCAAAATGATGGTCACATGTCCCATTTCTATGGTAATGGTGATCATATATATGTTGTAGCGACACTTGATGAGTAATTAAATAAATCTTAGAGTGTGACTCATTGTGCCATATTTTTTTAAAGCATGATTTGTTTTCCTAGTTTTTACTAATTTGTTAACATATTTTATTCATTTGGAAAGCTAATTAATGATGCTTTAAGTAATTAGGACCTAATGAGAGATCATATTCACATCTTCACCGAAATATATTTGGTAATCGTAGTCACTATATATATGAACCACACATGCATGCTAGTTAAGAAAAATTGAAATATAAACTATAATACACATCTTATATCTGCCATAACAATTGTCATACAACTTATTTACTTCTAGATACATATGAAATACTTCAGGTAAATGCCATATTATGTGTATACCAATATAGTAGGTTTTGGTAAGTTATGAGGATCTAAGAAATGATAGGGTATCCACACATTAGTAGTGCCCTAGTGAATTTTTTGCATAATTTTCTATTTGTTGTAATTTTGTTGCCTGGATTTGTTATAGATTTCAAATAATATATACAATTATCTACCAATTGTTCTTTATAAAGAAGAAGTACAATAAGTAGTCACCTAAAAGTGAGCCATGTGAAAATATTGGTAACATGAGTAACCCGGTAAGCTGTAAATGAAAAGTGAATAACCTCCACTCACCAACAAGTGGCAGGCAGGGTTGGAATTTGGATTTCTCTTTACCCGTCACACAATTTTTTTTGACATTTTGGTCATTATTTTTCTAGTCAATAAACGTTACGTTTAAAATTTTGCACTTCATTAATGATGTTCTCGTAATAAATTAACCCTTCACCAATAAAATTTTGATTAAAAAAATTGAACGCTCTTCCATTTTCTTTGGATTTTGGAGTGTGATATATCCGTGTCATGGACTTTTAATACCTAAAGTTTCAAGAGAAATAACTGATTCTTGTCAAACTAATATTTCCTCAATATATGCTATGATCTACTAAAAATTACTTCAAAAATCAAGTAACCTTCCAATATAAAGAAAAAAACATGAACGAGCTTTCCCTAAATTGCAATAAATTTATGTTTATTATTAATATTGCATAATCTGTCTTATAAAAATTGCATAATCGGACTAAGAACAAATCCTCAGTGCATTTTTTATTGTTGTTGTGATTAAAAAATGAGCCAAAGAACGCTAAGGCACTCAGAGAAATCAATCTCTGTATTATTTCTCACAAAATCATGTTGAGTAGTGGAGACTAAGCGCTAGATTTTTTTCTGTCCTCAATCTCTCTATTAATTATGTCTATGTAGTTATAAGAATAACAAGCCAAAGAAATCTGAGGCTTCCAGAGAAATTAGTCTCTGTGTGCAGAAATTGATGATTACTGTTGACTAAATGTTATACCATTTGAAATTGCTGAGTGAAATTAATCAGGCCATGATGTACCATTTGTTAGTATCTATTTTCTCATGTATGAAAGTTGATGTACCATTGAAATTTTAATAATTCTATTGAAAGTTTAATAACTATAATATATATATATATATAATTTTTTTTTTTTTTTTTTTTAAATTTAATGATTAATAATAATTAAATTAAAATTCTTAAAAGACAAAATAAAAGCCTAATAATCATGAACTGTTATGATAATGTAAAAATATAGAACTTAGGCTGAACATAGTTACAAAGATACCAAGAAAATAAGAGTGCATGTGAATGATAACCTCTTTCTTGACAACCTATGAATGCCATTCTCAATGAAGACTCAAGACTCAACTGGATTGGATTGTGTATCAAAACAATAGGAATGAATCAAAGTTCAATGAATGAATAACTTGATCGAGAAAATTTATAGGGAAAGGTAACTTGACTATAAATCTACTAAACCTCACTTCCATGATTAAAAAAACACCCCCACCTTCTCAATGGTCCCATCATGGTCCACCTATTGAAAAACAACCAACAAATATTATTTTTTTATATTTTTGCATGGCCATTGGACAATGATTTACTATGGTTTTCCTACTAAATTCCAATGGATGATTATTCAAAAATATTGAGAATTATTTTAGTCTCAAGGCATAGCCAAGAGTCTTACTAGATAATTATAGATTACCTCTCCATTGGATGATTGTACATTTTTCATCTACTTTTTCACGTGAGTTTCAATTGATGCTAGATCTTTGCCTTCTATTTCTTTAGTGAAGCTAAGAGTTAACTTTGATCTTACATTAATAACTATACTTGCATGAATATCCATGCTTTTATACTTCCCCACCGTGGTCAATGTTGATGTATGGCCTTGGCCCATTGATCTTACAATTAACTCACTATTCATATTCAATTTTCTCCAGTTCAGCCCAATAAAATAAGGAAAATAGAAAATGAAGTCCTGATTTATCTTTCCAGTGCTCCTACATAATACAAATACTCTTAAAAACCAATTAATATATAAATTGTCATCATTCATGCTAAAATCAGTTTGAATTTTTTTAATGAATCTGCTTACAATTAATAGATTACATTGCTCACAAAATAAGAGATAATTTAGAACTATGATTTCACAATAATAAATTATCGGGCTCCCACATGGCGATGAACTTGGTCGGATGTGACCCTTCTGCAGCAGCTCCTGAATCTGCCTCTTGATTTCATCGTTCTCCAGAACAGAGTGCCAATAGATCGGTCAGTTGGGTAGCGGCGCACCTGGGGTCAGATCAATCGGGTACTTGACCTGACAGTGTAGAGGAACCCCTGTGGGTGAGGTGAAAATGTCCCCGTAGTCCTCCACAAACTTATCCATTTGTTTTTTTCATGCAGAGGAGCCTTGTCTGGAGGTCGTGGCCATAGTCTTCTTCTTGTCCTGGGGGCGGATCATCAGGAAAACGAATTTCCTGGTTTGGGAAATGAGCTTACTGCATTGTTTTGCAGTAACCAAAGAGATAGTAGCAGGAGGTGGTACCTCTGGTATCCTGTACAACTTATTTCCCAAAGTAACAATAACAGCACGAGGCCGAGACTCATACACCGCATGATGCTTCCACAAGTATGGTTGTCCTAATAATACATCAGAAACATCAATAGGAGCAACGTCGCATAATACCTCATCCGTGAAGGGCTTGATGCTATAGGGAAGGCGGCACTGCTGGCTGACGCGGAGATCTCGTCCTTGGTGAAGCCACCCGATGGTGTATGGATGTGGGTGAGCTGTGGTCGGCAAGCCCAACCGCTTCATGGCATCTGCTGAAATGAGGTTCTTTTGGCTCCCATTTTCGACAATGAACTGTACCGGGGAGCCCTTTACCCACATCTGGGAGTGGAAGAGATGTTCCTCCTCCTCCGGATCTTCTGGTTCCTCCTTCTGGATCTTTGTAGTGGCAACAGTGGCATTGGGCTCCGCATCAATAATATGTTTCCCTTTGTCATTCCCCTTGTCAGGTTCTTCTTCAAAGTTAGAGCATGCATCTGACTCAAAAGCCCGCATCTCGGCCACCAGCGACTGCTTGGCCCGACACTCACTTGTGTTGCGAGTGGAGCTCTTATGGAACTCACACCACTTTCCCGTGTCCTTCTTTGGCTTTGCGGTGTTGTTCTTTGCTTGTGGCTTCAACAGGTTGTCTTGAGTCACCGTGCCTTGGCTCTGTCCTTTGTTCTGTGGTTTGGGAGCACCTTTCCCTTGCTTTTGATTCGCAGATCCAAAGTCTCGCTTCTTCTGTTTGAATTTCTGCTCAATCTTGGAAGCATACCGGTATGCCGTACCAAGCGAGGAGATGTCGAGGAACTCCATTTCCTCCTGAATGTATCTGTGCAGACAGCTGCGATACTTTAGCACCATATGTTTCTCTGAATCTTTGATACCCAACTTTGTGCGCAGGGTATGGAACAGATTCGTCAGCTCATGCACATCTTGATCCCTTTGTTGTCGCAACGTGGTCCATTGTATGTACTTGTCCTCATAGCTCCCCACGGGATAGTACTGTTCCTTGACGGCGTCTTGGAAATAATTCCAAGTTGGTACGGCCGAGAACAGAGAGGGTTCTGTCTGGTCCTTGTTCTCACAGTAGGTTTCCCACCAGTCCTTAACATGGGGGGTAGCTTTGAGGAGTGTAAAAATAATCTTCTCCCGGTCTGAAAAGTCATGTACAGAGAAATATCCTTCTAATAGATTCAACCATCTATCTACGGCATCTGCGTCTATTTGACCCTCAAATATGGGAATGTCAAAATTTACTTGTACCTTAAAGGGAGTCGCAACTACAGAGTGGCTACTGGATGCAGATGCGCCGCCGGTGGGCAGCGGTTGAAGGATCTAAGCAAAGTTATCCATCATCGCGTTCCTTTGTTTTTCGAGGGCCTCCTCGAGCAATATTTTGATAGGATCTCCTGCTCCCTCATCTTTCTTTTCGTCCCCCATGGGTGTCCATCGAGGTTTGCGAGGCTGATCTTGCAAAGGTTCCACCAGATCGAGCCCTAGCTCCTTATACCCCGACCTCGTTGGGGACATGCAAAGAAGGATCGATAAAAAGCAGACCGCTCTGATACCACTGATCCGGATTTATGCAGGAACGCAACAGAATAAACACATAACCATAAATACAGAGATGCAGCGGAAATAACACTTCATTTTATTAATATCAAAGAACTGAAATTTTCTTATAGACAGAATGGAAATAAAACTAGCTAGGGCGCTGGTAGCTATCTCTGAGGAGAGATGAGGCAACTACAGGCCTCTGAACTGAGTTACAATGAGGCTCGAGGGCCTATTTATTATTCAGAAACAATGGAGAACCCTAAACATCCAAAAACCAAACCCTAGGACATGAAGTGCCAAAACTATGGGCCTCGTTTGGGTAAATTGGTGTTTCAACTTCCCAGGGACGTAACTTTGGCATACTATCTCTGTTTGACGCACATGATACATCATTAGAAAGATCTATCCGAGGACTACAACTTTCGCCACAAATATAATTTTGAAACAGAATGATACAAAATGATATTCACTGGAGGCGCGATGCCCAAAAAACGTCATTTAGGGCCTCAAAACGGCTCTGGAAGTTCAGGACCCGAAAAACTGCTAAAAATAGTAAGTTGTACCAAAACTGAAAAACTGAAAGAGACAATGGTGGGGGCCCAAGTGGAATAGGAAGGTGGCCACTAGTATCCACCTAGATCATTGAGTGAGCCAAAAAAGTAACTTTCCTTACTTTTTAAGTACAGCCTTGCAATTGCGAAGAGGACTAGTGTTGCAAAATTATTGGTAAGTGGAAATTAAAGGGCGTAAGAACGTTTTTGAAAAAATTTCAAACGTCAAAATTAAGTCTTCTATCCTTCCTAGAACCTCATGGAAAATGGGAATCCGCAAATTCTAGTCGTCAAATATGTGAAAAATGCCTTATGACGGGCAAAATGGAGGACTGGTCCTATGATGCTACATGAGTTAGGGTTTCATGTGGTAACATGGAACCTTAGTTTTTCAAGGATAGTAAAGGAGAATATTCTCAGTTAATCATCACATGAAACTTCATCACCATTTGAAAATTGTGTCCTAATTTGAAACAATAATACTACCCAACTATTTCATTATTTAATTTTGATTGTGTAATACAAAAAAATATCCTAGATAACTTAAATAATGTAAGCACTTTTGCAAAAATTTAGTGGAGAGAACCTTCAATTACATTTATTTTGAAGTTCCACTTGCATTTTAAGCCATTTTAATTAGTATTTCATGGCTATCTAGTAAAAATTTCAACCTCTTGTAGAAATTTGTTTGTCACTTGTATTAGAAATGCAAAAATCAAATGTAAATAAAAATGATTTGAAATGCTAAAATTCAAATGCGTGCTACATAAAAATGATTTTTTTAAAAACTACATTAACCTCTGACATCACGCGCGCATTCGCCCTCAGCATTCGCCCTCAGCTCTTGCAGAACAGCATTCACCCTCAGCATTCGCCCTCAGCTCTTGCAGAACAGCATTCGCCCTCAGTTCTTGCAAAATGGTAAGTTCTTACTGCAGGCCCTTCCTCCTATAGTAGGGTTGACCCTATTTGGGTTTTTTTGGAGCCTCTAAGAATACAAAGGTTGTGATTGATTACGGGGCACTGCCTATATTTGTGGAACTTCTTACCTCTGGGAATGATAATGTTCGAGAACAGGTAGCACGTTCATTTTAGAGGCATAAAATTATTCTTCCCAACTATCTTTATACGTCTATAATTTTGGAATTTGATTTAAAAAACTACTACCCAACTTTGAGTTCAACTGGTGTTCGTGTAAGGTTGTTTGGGCTTTGGGAAATATTGCTAGAGACTCTGCATCATTTAGGGATCTTGCCCTCAGTCATGGAGCTCCGAGGCAGGTGCTTGCCCAGTTGAATGATACTGCCAGAATTTCAATGATACGAAATGCTACATGGGCTCTGTCAAATTTTTTCCGTGGTAAACCCCAACCACTATTCGAATAGGTAAGAAGAATACATTTTCTGCCTCTTCTTCTTAGTTCGCAGATACCGTGGATTTTTTTTTTATAGATCTTGGTGCTTGGTAGATTTGGACGTAATATGGACCTAGGCGCTTGTTCATTACAATGACTCCGTCATCAGGTTTTAGAAAATGCTCAGAAATTTGGGTTTCACAAGGGGATTACCCTTGCTTGAAATTATCGATTATCAATCACATTCAAAAAAAGTCTTTCGTAGCATTGCTGAGCTCTTTGTAGGTGAATTTTCGAGGCAATTTCACAATATCTGAACTAAATTTGTCTGTCCTTTTCAATACTCTGCGCTTGTAACAGAACCAGACAAACAATCTAGTGGCTAATGCAACAACAACAACACCTCCTGTTGCAATGCCTGCAATTCACCCTCTCTGCACGCATGAATGACTATGGCACCCTCTTTTGTGAACAGGTACTGGAGCTGAAGGTACTGGTTTCCATTAGGATCGTGGAATTCAACATCCAAAATAGTATCAAATTCCACTGCAATAGTATTCCCCAGCGAGGGCAACAATTCATTGAGACCTATTGGACTCATCACCCCCAAATAGCCTCCAGGGCTACCCAGAGTGTGATCATCTGGAGCAATAACAAATGCTCATCCATCCCCAATTGAAACAAGAACAGGACCCACATTGGTTACAAAAAAGGAGAAACACGTTTTGAAAGAAGAAGAAACTTTTGTATTAGGGTCCAGAAATCTAACTGGTCTATTGTACAATGCCCTACCTGCACTTCAAATTGGTACTCCCAACTCCATGCTAAGGCTCACTGTGCCATTCTTTAGATGAGCATCTTAACCTGAAGTTTGATTCCAAAAAACCCAAGTCCCCTGTTCTATGCCCAAGACCTCTGTTACAACGAGTAGAGTTCTGAGCGAAATACTTCACAATAGGAAGAAAAAGAAACATCGCAAAATTGCTCTGCTTTAGACTGATAATTTTCCGTGCGAAAATTCAACTGCAGATAGTAAAAACATAATATCAAACACAACCAATCGACAATGGAATTTGAACATGAGGATTTATAACCACAGAAAACCCTCTCCAGGTTAAAAGAATTCCAGAATGGCTTTAAGATTCTACTAATGAGCGCTTACAACACCATAGCAATTACTGTCACAATGAAATCTGCTGGAAGCAAAGCCCTTGTACAGTTTCTACATTTCCATAGTGGAAGCAAGAATCTTGCTATCTCTCATGATCTGGTTCTGTGGTCAAATCCTTTGCTATGGTTGTCTTGTTCTACTAAACGTGGATCTGTCTTAGCTTTGGCTCTGGTTCTCATTTAGGATCATGGCTATCTTCTCTTGCTGTGGCTTTGACTATACAAACTTGTTCAATAGGAAAATGTTTACTCTGCTATATATAGGAGCTTCAATGGGTGCTCTCAAACACTTTTTTGGGCAGCTTTGTTTTGTCTCTGATTCAAGGCAAAACTATGTTGGCCTTGGTTTTTTAGTCCTTGGAACTTATTTCTCTCATATTTTCCATCCTATCCCCAGTTTTCTACCGAGAAAGACATAACTTCACGATATCAAAATTGACTATTTTTGGCCATTTATCTTTAGTAATGGTACAGCCTTAATTTGGTGCATTCGTACAGTATCTGAAGAGCACTCTCAAGCTGTTATTCAGTATTTTAGCATAACTACTACATTTAACTGCCATGCTCTAATATTTATATCAACCATAAGCATTCTTAAGGCAGTTCCATGTTTTTGAAGCAGAAGGAATGCTTCTGACAGCTTCTTATCATAGTGGTACAATTATGTTCGCAGTTTATCTTTTATAAACCTCCAATTTTCCAAACGTAGTAGAGACTACAATTTGCATCTGAAATTTTGGACAAATCTGTTTAGTATTCTACAGAAAATGCATTAAGAATAAAAAAATCCCACAATTTGTAAAAAGCCCACAATTTTGTAAAAAGCCCACATTTTGTAAAAAGCTCACAATTTGTAAAATGCCCACTTTTATTTTCTTTTTTCTTATATATTGAGCTCCCATTGAGTTCAACAAGTCTTGGGTTTTCTACACCATTGAGAGAGATTTATTGTTTTCTTTATAGGATAATTTGCATCAATGGAAGAAAACATTGGAGTTGGAAAAAAAATTCAAAAGGGTGAAAGGGGTGATGGCAGAGTTTATTGCCCTTGTAAAAAATGTTGTATGAGAAATAATGTTAGAGTTTTAATAGCAACAGCAACAGTGCATTGTAGGAAATATGGGCACATTGATGGTGGATCAAATGACTATCGTCCCATGGTAATTAATTATCTATCTTCATTTTGATTATATTGTAAAATTTTATATTATTTTAATATTTTTTATATGCGCACTAATGTTTAATTATTAATGTTTGTAATTTTCATAAAGGCACAGTTGCCCCCCAACTTTTTGCAGATGATCAACCAGCTTCCATAGCTAAATAGTAGTAGATTAGATGATGTTGCACTAGTACAAGAGAATATTGCAGCAAATATTAGTATTGGAAATGATGTTGTACAAGGTGAAGAACATGAAGTGAATGATGAAGGTAATTTTAATGATCCCATGGAGGTAGATCATGATGACAGTAATGAGACAGTTCACATTAATGATGGGACAAATCAAATGCTCCAAGACTTGTATGGTGAGTCATATGATGATGGTGGAGATAGCAGTGACGGTATTTATGATGTACCTCTGATTGAAAGGTCAAGTGAACGACTTTTTGAACACTCAAATGCAACTCTTCTCTCTGCTACATTGTTGCTAGTGAACTTAAAGGTTATGAATAATTTGTCGAAAAGATGTATGACACAACTCCTAAGGTATGCAATATGTATATATGATCACATATATGTAAATGTTGATTATTTTCCCTTTTTTTAGTTGTAATAAATGTGTAAAATAATAACTTATATATAAGTTATTATTTTACACATTTATTAAAACTAAAAAAAGGGAAAATAATCAACATTTACATATATGTGATCATATATACATATTGCATACCTTAGGAGTTGTGTCATACATCTGTTCGACAAATTATTCATAACCTTTAAGTTCACCAGCTCTCTGCTATTGTTGTTGGTGAACTTAAAGGTTATGAATAATTTGTCGAACAGATGTATGACACAACTCCTAAGATATGCAATATGTATATATGATCACATATATGTAAATGTTGATTATTTTCCCTTTTTTTTTAATTGTAATAAATGTGTAAAATAATAAGTTATATATATATATATATATATATCATAGTTATCAAAACCGGCCAGTCAGGACAGCTGCCGGTTGGAACCGGCCTTGCAACCCGGTCAATAGCCTATTCTCACCTGTTTTGGCCGGTTAACCAGACCTAACCGGCCGGTTAAGTAAGGAACCGGCCAGTTTATGCATAAACCGGTCAGTTTCGTACTTAACCGGCCGGTTAGGTGCTCCTCCATGAGTTGCAAATTCCTCAGTGTCTCCTCCATGAGCTGCAAATTCCTCTATTATACTAGCAACAAACTTTTCTAATAACTCATACTCAACACCTTATAGTAGCAACAATACACATGATGATTGATAAATACAAGGCTGGCTAGCATAAAATCCCTGGCAGCATGCAACTCATCAAGTGTACTTGATGACAATTTATGTTCTCAAAACAATCAGCAGCAACCTTATTTCACACTCAGCTAGGAACTGTCAGACCCTCTCTCTCTGCTCACACATAGCAGCAGCATAAATACAAAACCTTTCACATAGCATACAAGCAATTTGATCATGGCATCAAGACTGATGCAAATGGTCTGACGCCACTCAAGGGACAACAACATACAACCTAATGAAAATGTGACTGGCAATAATAAATTGACCACTAGAAAATTCCCGCTTGGAAATGCACTACACTGGCTACTGAGTTTTCTGGGTTTTAATGAATCTTTTCAGTGATAAATTTTGTCAAACACATTGTGAGCAGACTGCTGAAGTTGTAATGCTCTCTCAACTTGTTACAAATAGCACTAATAGTGGGTTTCATAAACCAATTCAATACCTCTAAGTGTTGTAGATGTTTTTCTAGAAATTTATTGGCAAGCAAACATAGATAATGAAGAATACAAGATCTTCAAAATGTTGGTCTGATATATATATATATATATCTATATCTATATCTATATCTATATCTATATCTATATCTATATCTATATCTATATATATATATATATATATATATATACTGAACCCAGAATTGTCTTTAAGGCTGATACAATGAATTGACAACAGATCTGAGCAGGGACAGATTGTATATTATAATATTAACTCAGCAATAAAACACAGTGAATAATATAAGAGAAACATGATACATTACTTCAACAAGTTTGCTTATGTATTTTTCGATGATATGTATTGCATTTGGTGCCATTTTGATATATTCACCTTTGCATGGTATATAAATGAGAAAAATTTTCATATTTTGTCTCTATTGGCTTGGAATCATGGTTGCAAATCTTAAAAATAGTTTTTTTTTTCATTTTATTAAAAAATAATTATTTAATGTATTTTTTTTAAAACCGGTTCATTGAGATCTGACCGCTACCGGTTAGACCGGTTACGGTTCGAAACCCGGTTCATTAGCTCCACCGGTCCAGTCACCGGTTTCGGTTTTAATAACTATGATATATATATATATATATATATATATATATATATATATATATGATTAATAATCTTTACAAGACACTACTTTTTGTTTCTGTTGTAGATTGTTGGGTGAATATTTGTTACCATCGCCAAATACTTTACCTCGAACATATCGAGATCTACGTGCTATTATGAAACACTTTTGAATGGAATATAACACTATAGATGCATGTCCTAAAGATCATATTATATATTACGGAGAACATGCGTTGAAAACAGAATGTCCGAAATGTGGTACCAGTAGATATCGAATAGATCAACTAACCAAAAAGGTGCCTCAAAAGGTTCTTCGTCATATTCCCATAATTCCACGTTTGTAGCGAATGTTCAGGTGTAACAACATAGCACAGTTTATGGATTACCATTCAAAGAATAGAAGTGGAGATGGTGTTCTTCGAATGCCTGCAGATGGTTCTACATTTAGAGAAATCGAGGAAAAATATGTAGATTTTAAAAATGAACCTTGTAATGTCAGGCTTTCATTGGCATCTGATGGTGTTAATCCATTCAGAGAGCTTAGATCTACTTACTTAGTGTGGCCTATTTTCGTTATCAACAATAACATTCCTCCTTGGATGTCAATAAAGAGGGAGCACATAATGTTGACTATGATTATTCCGGGTATTTGATACATTATTTCTTTGAATGTAACATTTTCATTTCTCTCGTTGTTTGAATAAATATATATTTTATTTATTTACTTACTTATATATACATATATCATGGGAGTAATTATTATGTTTCGTAATTTTGAACAATTAGGTAAGTACCAGGTCAAAGATATGAATGTATATATTGAGCCTCTTATCGATGAGCTAATACAGTTATGGCATGGCATCACTATGTATGACATCACTAAGCCAATCAAGCAGAAGATATTTCAATGTCGTGGAATGCTTGTATGGAAAATTCATGATGCCCCAGGACTAACACATGTTTGTGGTATGTAATATTTCATTGCACTTTAATATGATACATAATTATCTAAATTAGATATACCATATTTCATGTTTTAAAAATGATCTCATAGTATATTAATTGTTATTGATCCATCTATTGCAGGTCTTCAAACAAAGGGTAGATTTGCATGTCTAGTTTGTGGCCCTAAGATGAAGTATCGTCATTCGTCAGAGTTAAGAAAGATGGTGTTTGATGAGTTTAGGCACTTCCTCCCTAGGAACCATAAGTATCGTACTACTGAAAAACATCTTTTCAATGATAAAGAAGAAACTAGATTAAAATCACGAAGAATGACACCTCAGTTGTGGATGTTGGAATATAACAGAATTAATAATCGTCGAGCAACTGGTACGTAATTTGTGTGTATATATATATATTATTTGTTTATGTAATGTTTGGAATTTTTGTTTTAACTAATGAATTTATTTTATTGTATTTTATAATTAATATTGTTCTGATTTATTTTATTCTTTGATATCAAGGTCATCGTCGCCGTGAAGGTACTAATATTGTACTTCCACCTAGAATGAAATGTTATCCTTCTCAATTCACGAGGTTTCCCTACTATGAGGACCTAAAAATAGCTCATTTGTTTGATACAATGCATGTCGGGAAGAATGTGACAGAAATGTTATGGCGAACCATAGATGGTGCACATGATAGAGATAAAATTGACAAAATTTGTGTTGACATTGAGAAATCGAATCATGCAATGAAAAGTGTGATCGACGGATCAAATAACAATGGAGGTCGAAATTATAATAATATTCCATGGTTATTAACAGAACAACAAAGCAATGATGTAAAATAGGTCGTTAGAAGAATTAAATTTCCAACAGGTTTTGCTTCAAACATAAATAATATATTAACGAAGAAAGGTGACTTCAGTGGGGTGAAAACACATGATCGGCATACCTTTGTTAAGGTAATTTTTTTGGTATACGTTTTTGTATGTTATTGCTTGAATACATATTTTAAATTTTCCTTTTTTCTGTTTAATTTGGAAACCAATAACGATTCATTTTTTATTGTTATAGTATGTTCTACCTGTGTCTCTCCCAAACGACTTCGACAACAATGTCAAACACGTTATATATGGTCTTAGTAAATACATGAGGTAAGTAGTTTTGATTTATACACAAAATCTAATTGCTACAATTTCTTTTCGTACTTGATGAAATGATGTATTAATTTACTTGTAATGAAATATATATTATGTTTCATTGAAATAACCTTGCGTAATGATTTGTAGATGGTTGTCATTGAAATAAATCCATCAAGATGAAATAAAGTATTGGAAGAGAGAAATTCCTCGGCTAATGTGTGAAATGAAAAAGTATCTACCTCCAACATTTTTCAATGCACAAGAACACTACTTGATACACCAAGTTGAGGAGATTGAAATGTGTGGACCAATACACACAAGGTCAATGTGGATGGTCGAGAGGCACCTGAAATCCTTGAAGGCTTTGGTTAAACAAAGAGCACGACCTGAGGGTTCTATGGTGGAGGGATATGTGGTATATCAATCCATGGTATATATTAGTCATTATCTTCCTAAATTAGCTGCGCTAGCCATGAAGGTGGTGGATTTCATTTGGGATGTGAGCTCCATCAAAAAATTTGAAGAGGAGCACCTGTTGGGAAAAGGTAGAATGAAGAAAGTGAGAGGTAAAATATTTATCATGTATAATACATATAATGTTTCATTTTTTTATATCATGTATATGATCATTATATTCATTTAGGTCTTATTCTTTCATAGTTATTAATTAATATAATTTACCATGGTTATAAGTAATATTTATTAATATTGGTGAATTATTGTTTTTTTATTCAGGTGCTCAAGATTATGAGGCACTACTTTTATACATTGCAAACAATCTTGAGTGGATGAGTGAATGAATTGAAACATGTAAATCATGTAACGACGGTAGGTTATCATGGCAACTACTGTCTGAATTGATTAGAGAAGCATATCGTAGTGGAGATGGGAACGTTACGGACAGGGAAATCGATTTAGCATATGGTTTGAAAGATAGAAAGGTAAGAAATTAATTCACCTATTTTATTCATTACTTATTTTATAATATATTTATAATGTGACAAGAAGTTTGATTTTTCAGTTAATTTTCATGCTGTGTAAATTATATGTTTAATTATTAATTGAGAATGCATATTTTTCATGTTTGGCATATTGCAGTTGAAACACCACAAGGCTATGTGGTGCAATGGTCGTCAATTTCACGTTAAACAGTTGGATGATAACAGGAAAACTTCTGATAGTGGGATAACTGCAGTATTCCAGGTCACTAATGTTTCCTCCAGGAGTGACAGGCATCCTCAAGAATCTGAAAATAGATATTATGGGTTCTTAGATGATATAGTTGAGTGTGACTTTAATTCCTTCAAAATAGTTTTGTTCGACGTCAAATGGTATAGGCTACGAATGAATGTACGTGATGATGATAGAACACTTATTCAACATGAAAATGGATTTCCAATGGTTAAAACATCGCAGTTTGAAGCAGGAAAAGATCACTATGTTTTTCCAAGCCAATGCGAACAAGTCTTTTACTCAGAGGTTCCAGGTGAGAACGAATGGTCATTTGCTATTAGATATGATCGAAGAGGAAGGCCAGTAGAGTATACTGTAGAGGAAGAAGATGTTATTGATCAAGAAGAAGATGATTCAGTGGTAGATGAGCAGGAAGATGCATTGACAGACAAAGAAGATATCTTAGAAGATGAACTAGGCATAGGAGATGAGGCAACAATTATTGATGATGATGTCGATGAGGATATTATTGAAAATGACATAATTGATGATGATGATGACATGGTCGATCATTTAAACACCGTTTCTAAATCAGATGTTGATATAGATGTCGATCAGTTGGATGAAGATCAAGAAGATACAGAAGAATATTGATACAGATATTATGTTCGAGTATGAGCTGGTATGTTATAAATTTATATTTTAATATGTAGGAATTATTGTCTGTTGGGAAAAATACTGAGAGGGGGGGTGAATCAGTATTTAGGGCTGACTGAAAACTTTTCACCAGAGATCTTATTATGTTGTTAATTCTTTACTTAGATTATTGCATCATTCTTTTAGTAAACATGTGAAAAGAAATAACAGAATAAGTCATTACACAAAAGGAACACATATGAACACAAGTATTTAAGGTGGAAACCCAATTTGGGAGAAAACCACCGTTGTTGTCGTCTCAGTCTTCAATATTTATTATAAAGAAAACATCTTACAATTTTGTGCTGGCACAGACTCATACCAGCACGCAGGCACCAACCTGCAGAAGGCTTCAACCTTCTCTCATTCTCCAGCCTCTCCTAGAAGGGAGCTTCGACCCCCTGATTTAACACCAACTTGAACTGGCAGAAAGCTTCCACTTCTATGCAGAAGACTTCAACCCTCAGATCCACCGAATTTCTTCAATTTCTTCATCAGACTTGCATCAGATCTTTATTATTTCTTTGCTGATCTTCCTAGAGATTTTTCATTTCCTCGATCAACTCCATAGGTGCATCATGGATTCAGCGTTATCAGACAACAGATTTCGATCATGCAGATCTCATAAAGAGATTTTTATTTACAATGCCTCTGCATGCACACCTCGTACTATGATTCTCATCACCTTATATAGTTTTCGCCTTTATTGAAACCATGGGTCAAAACCATTCAATTTATAATGGTATTATTAAAATTCGAACCAATCCAAATTGAAATCCCGATATTTGTTCTTCCATGCTCGAATTGTCCCAAAGGTAATCTCTATCTCCGCCAAATAATACTATAGCCAAGGTAAAGTACCAATAACGTGCCGCTGATGGTTTTCTTTCTTTTATTTATCAAATTCGTGGAATTTGATAAATAAATATTATTCACAACCTTTGGCAATTAAATATATAATATAACTTTATAGTAATAACCAGCGCTTTTATCAAAAGGCTTTTAAATAGACCTTTGGTTCCGGCCCCACATACATAATCGACGGCCCAATCAATATAATTTAAAAAACTGGGGCCCATCGCTTACGATCGTTTCCATCCGACGGCGGAGAACACATCGCTCGGCATCAGATGATCTGACGGATATCGTTCGTTGATGATGCACGGATGATAACGCGCGATGGCGCGCCGTACCTTGGGTAAATTTCGCGCATCTATAGCAAATGAACACCGTCCGATGACCCCTTCCCAGATCAACGGTGCTTATCAATATCGCTGGGCATCCTGGGTCGAGCAATAACGCGCGATGGCGCGCAGTGACAAGCGGTTTTGTGGAGTCGTACAAGGACGCGTGTCGCGCGTTCTATGGAATCGCACCCATACCTCTTGAAAACTGCTTGCCCGTCGAAGGTGGTGCGATAGAAACCACAAACCACCTTTACTGTTTTCTCGGTCATGGTTCCGCTCTTCCACGCAGGGTTCCGTCGCGCTTCCGTTTGTTATGTTCCACCTCTTTCCTTCTAGGTTCCGTTCATGATTCCAAAGGGTTAGTCCGTGTTCCACCGAAAGTTCAATGCCAAATACTCTGTTTTAGTTCTTTCGCGTTATAACTGGTTTGCTCTCGCTCCTCGTTCCTTTCTCCATGAAAGCCAGTCAGCTCCTTACTAATAGCATAGACCCTTCCATCATATATTTAACGAATATATATAACTCCACTGTCTACCAGTTTGGATACACTATCAACCGTATTAACATCGGTTCCTCGATCAACATACAGAGCACAGGGTTTCTTACGGATGTCAATTATCCTTCATCAGGATGCATACATATGTTCACACATGAATTAACTCGTCCTTATTTATATCGATTCTCCATTAAATATAGAGCTTGCCATCAAGGACAATCATATAATAGGATACAGGAAACATATTGCCAACATTGTCTTTAAATAATTTACTAATTATGCGGGTTTGTTGCATGTTGTTTATTATTTCAAACCAATAAATAATGACCTTACTATTGTTTATTATTTCGCAGGATTCACAGGATTCATTTGATTCTAAATTTACTAATTATGCGGGTTTGTTGCATGTTGTTTATTATTTCAAACCAATAAATAATGGCCTTACTATTGTTTATTATTTCACAGGATTCATTTGATTCTATGGTCAGGTCTCTGAAAAAATCAATTAAACGCTTAAATAGTCAAGATCTGGAAGACAGGCTTTACCCCCACCATAAATTGCTGAAAAATCGGCCTTTAGTTCAGCTTGCTGTGCTGAAGACGAGGGTGGATTTGCATGATCGGTTGAATGAAAATGAATCAGATATTCGGGATGCTTTTGAGGGCAGATCCATAAGCCCCATAGATGAAGATCCCATTGCTGCAGAATTTCTGTCTGCGTTGAAGCACAAGTATAGTGTTGTATCGGAATACAAATTAGAGGACAACTATACCAAGTCTAAATCAACTGAATCTAGTTCTAGTGCTCTTGAACTTACCGAATTAAAGCCAGAAGAAGGATTTACAATCTCTAATGGGAACGGGTATGGTAGTTCCAATATTGGATTGGATGTCAAAGCACAAATAAGCAACTGAGCCCCGAAGAGGTTTCCTGTGATCGATTGAATCAACTCAACCATAAGTCATCTACTGTAGGCTGGTTTGTATCAGAAGGAGAATCGGTTTTTCTTTCCCATGATGATGGATAATGCTGTTTTCATGATATAGCAAATTCAGAGGTGTGGAGGTTTTAATTATTGTACTTAATTTTGGGGTTTATGGGTGTTATAATTTATACATTTTGGGATTTTATATTAGAAATAGGGAAAATCCTATGGTTTAGATTATTCTCATGGTTTAAATTTCTATATTTGAAATAAAATTCACCAATTTCTATTTAAAAAAATGATTTGCCTAAATATTTGATGTAGTTTAAATAGGATGTAGTTCATTTCAAAAATTGTTGAAATTTTCTAGAAACTATGATTGGGATTTCAAGAATATTTATGCACTCTTTAAATTTTCCCTTAACATAAAGGGCAGTTGATGTATGAGTAATACTCGGTATTGTTTTTTTCCAATCTCCAGGAGAAGGCTGAATATAAAGCTCCATATGGGCTTACCCCAAACATGTGGGGTGATTTCTGGTTGATCAGAGCAGCTGGTTCAGATGGTCGCTCTGGTAAATATGTTGTGGCAGCATCTGCAGGTTGTACATTGGACTCAGGTTTCTGTTCATGGGACTTTTATAATAAAGACATTATGGCATTCCATACTGAATCAGAGGCCTTCACTTCAACGTCCAGTACCATCTCTCCAGTTTTGGCAGAGAGGGATGTCTCGGGGAGAAATTTTGGCTTTGCAAATGTTGTGCCAAAGAATCAACATTGGTGGTACATGCCATGTGGGCCTCTTATGGTATCTACTGCCAGTGCCCAAAATACAGTTAATATTTATGATATTCGTGATGGAGATCCTGTGATTTCAATGTGTTTGTTTTGAAATTTTAGGTTTCATAGTAAATCATCAATGGGCTCTGAAATAAGGCCACATTGAAATCTTGGATACATGTTTCATGCCAAAATTAGTTGTATCTTCCATAAATACACAATCTTGGACCACTCTGTATAAATCTGCTTCTTGGACAATATTACATCTCCCTCATTATACAGGTGGTGTTCTTACATGCATAGCAAAGGCATTGTTTTGGCAATCATTTTTTAAGTCACTAGATATTGTGGGTACAAGGATCTAGGGTCTCCACATGAAACTATGTTGCCCAGAGACTCACTCTGCCTGTCCTTAAATTTGTAAACATAGTAGTATGCAAATGCTTCTTTCATTTTGTATGCATAAGACGATTTTTTGTCAAAGTCCATAATTGTTTTTAAGTTTTATCCATCCTAGTTTTTTTGTGAATGCACAGGTTTTTGGCTCAACACATATCTGTTATATCTTTGTACTTTTCCTTTACTAACTATTTGAAATTTCTAGTTATATTTAGAGGTGTCTTTTAAGGGATGAGGGGAATTACTTGGATTTAGTGCTGCCAGGCTTATCATTTATTCTCCAAATGAAGCCTTGTAATCTGTAACACTATATGGGCATGTAGCTCACTTGTTAAAATATAGTTGATACAATATGTTGTACATGAAGCCTGGAATTGTGTACATTCCTAGAATATATTAATTTGTAGGCATGCTTAAAAGAGAGATAGGGTTTGATAAAATCAAAAACCCTGAACATGAAGAAAAAAAAGAGGCAATTATTTTATACAGATAGAACCAAGACACTATCTCCTCATTAATAACAAAACCTCAGTCCAAAAATCACATGTACAAATTCTAGAAGTCGAAAGTTGAAAATTTCTGAAATGGAACCAGGCCCTTTTCAAAAGAATAAATTTAGTAAAAACGAGGGTGAAGAAATTTATCTTATCAAAATTTCCACATACCGTGTTAGCAAGGAATGACTATGAGTCCTGAGCAGTGAGACTGAGGAATTGCTCTTTTGCTGCAGGTTGCAGTTCTCTTCTCCAACACGATGAAAAGAAAATTCTTAGCTTTGGAGTCTGAAGCCCGAGTCACAACTTGGAAGTTGGTAAGGAAAATTATCAAGGTTGTTGCCAGTTGGCTTGGAGTTTGCAACCTCATTAATTTTCTTTAATGCATTTCCTTCAATGCTGCAGTTGTCACTGGCCAGCAACCTTTACAATAAAATTTATTAGACCCGTCACGCTACGAGGAAAATTTGACGTGATCACTGATCATTGATTTCTTATTGTGATAACAAACATTGGAGATTTACTCTCCTGTTTTAAAGTTTCATTTTTTTTAAAAATTGAAACCGCCGTCGGTATACTGACGCCTTGTAAGCGTCGCTCTTCTGACGTTTTGAACGATTTCCATTTTCATCGGTCTTGTGACATCCGTCGATATTGCGAAAGTTCTAGAAACGTCGGAAGAGCGACAACACAAAGACGTCGGAAGGGCGATGTTCAAAATTTCGGACCACATTTCGTCGGAATTGTGACAGTTCTTCCTGGCGTCGATATTGTGACGCTTCTGGAAAGCGTCGGTCTTGTGACACTTTTGTAATACGTCGGTCTTCTGACACTTTTGTACGGCGTCGGAAATGCAACAGTTTAGACACGTCAGAAGAGCGACAGTATAAAGACGTCGGAAGAGTGACGTTCAAAACATCGGACAACATTTCGTCAGAATGGTGACACTTTACAAACGTCGGAAGAGCGACGTTAAAAACGTCGGACCAAATTTCGTCGGAATGGCGACACTTTACAAACATCGGTTTGGGAAACTTCAGAAGAGCGACGCGTGTTTGGAAGCGACGAAAAAAGTGTTGGTAGTGCGACACTTTGTAAATGCGTCAGAATTGCGACCGCATGACAAACCACGTTTTTCCTGTCCTCATTTTATCAGACAAACTCTTCGATGACTATGTGTCGAATGGCAGCGATTTGGCCACGTCGAAGTGCATGAAATTTTCTAGTGACTTGTAAACATGTATCATCCAACATGTAATTCCTATCAAAGAAGGGGTAAATCAATTTCAGCAAAAGCTAAGGAAATTTCATCTGACGCTTGAGCCCTTGATTCAAAATAAATTTAGGAAGTTGTTGGATGCTCACATCATCTTAAAATCTCATCATTCTACATGGGATTCCAAAATGGTTCCTTTCAAGAAAAATTCTGGCTAGATAAGTCTGGATGTTGATTTTCAAAACCTCAACTGGACTTTGGATAAATACAACTATCCCGTGCCATCTATGGAGAATATAATCCATATGTTATTTGGGTCATAAATGTTCTCACTATTGGATGTATTCTCCAGATACAATTAGGTGCTAGTGGTAGAACCAGATAGACTAAAGAGCACCTTTATGACGAAGGTAGGAACTTTTTATTTCAAGTGCATGCCATTTAGACTCATTAATATTGGCACTACTTTTTAACATGACATGGACATCACATTTCCTGGATTGATCGGCCAGAGTGTGGTCTTCTAATTGGATGAAGTATCATAATTTTCCAAGAAGATATATGATCATATATGTCATCTAAAGCAGATTTTTGAGTGATGTTGTAAGTATGGGATTTCAATAAATCTGAAGAAGAGAATATTTGGTATGTCTGAATTTAACCTTTTAGGACACATGATAACTAAGAGAAGAATCAAGTTTGACCCGTAGAGGGTTATGACTATTTCTCAAATCCCTTTTCCCATGAATAAGAAGGCAATGCAATCCTTCTTGGGAAGTATTAACTTTCTACGAAAACTCATCTCCAATTATGCACAAATTGTTAAAACATTACATGATATGATAAAGAATGATTCCATATATAAATGCGAAAAGAGAGAGGAAGATGTCTTTTCTTGAATCAAGCAAGTCATTGGTGATGATCCAACCTTATATAGCCCAAAATTCAGCAAATATTTTTTGCTATACATTTTTTCTTTTGACATGTCTATTGTGTCGATTTTAACACAAAAAGATGATAAAGTAAATGAGTGGCATATATCATTCATAAGCGCTATTTTACAGGAATTAGAACTGAATTATCTTGCCATCGATAAGAAAGCATACACAGTGTACAAGGAATTTAAGAATTTTAGGCCTTATCTCCTGAAATACCATACTATTATCTATGTACCTCAACCAAAAATTTGAACAATATTTGTACAACAAGATCTAGGTGAGAAGAGGGTGAATTGTATTATGTGCTTATAGGAATATGATATTGAACTCAAGCTAGTTCAAACTATCAAATTCCACGGTCTCTGTCAGCTCACAGAAGAAGCAGTGAACTCACCAGAAGAAGATCCTTCTGGGTGGGAATATGAAATAGATATGTACAATGTTGAGAAAGTTCCTTCTACAAATGCAACCACATATTGGTACGTAGACATACGAAAATATTTATAGCATGACACCTTGCCTTCTAACCTATCAATTAAACAAAGGAGGGAAATATGACTTCAATCTTTATCTTACCAACTTTTGCATGGTGTGATTTTTCGGAAGCACCACAATTGTGTCTTGCATAGATGGTTAGAGCCTCTAGATTTAGATAGGGTATTAAGAGATCTTCAAGATATACCAATATATGTGCACTTCGCAAGAAATACCATGGCTCATAAGGCGACGAGGGTTGGTTAATATTGGCCCACATTATTTAAGGATGCTCACACCTATCCCTAAAATTTCCCAGTCTATCAAAGGTGTGTTGGTCGTGATCATAATTCAGTCACCCCTTTTCTACCCATAATATTTGAGGAACCATTTCAGCAGTGGGGATTGGATGTTATCAATGAAATCTTTCCTCATTCATCCAAGAAAAACTGTTATATCTTAATCGCAACTGATTATTTCCCTCGCTGGATGAAATAAATTTTCTTAAGGAAATTTAATGGTTAGGAAGTCATCCAATTTCTTAGCATAACATCATAACCAGATTTGGTGCTCCTAAATCACTTATCTTTGGTAATGCAACATATTTTTCTTTATTAAATATTTATTATTTTGCATTATAAAATGGTATTGTTTTAAAGCATGCATCAAATTACTACCCTCACAAGAATAGTTCGTCTGAGTATAAAAATAAGAACCTAATCCGTATTATCAACAAAATCATTTTCTCTGAACAAAGTGATCAGAGGCTCAGTATTTATCTCAAAATGAAAGTGCTCAGAATTGATTTGAAACTGAACAAAAATGATCGTCCCGTCACGAAGTCAACGCAACTTGTTTCGTCGAAAACCGCGTTCGGATGAAGAAGTGGTATTCTGCTGACTGTTGTTCAAAACATGACTTTTTTTTTTTTAAATTGCAAAACAGTGACACGTTGATGACATGGAAGCCCAACTACCATGGAGGGAATATTCTTCAGTTTATGCCCAGTGTCACTGTGACAAGTGTCTCAACATGATTCGCCAGTTTGGTTTGAAGGTGAATTTTTTTTACGATTTCTCTCCTAAGGTTGAATTTAATTTTTTTTATGTGGGAGGACAACCCAACCAGGGACTGCCACATGCCCCCCCTAGTGGACCCTCTCTCCAAGGTCTGGTTCGAAATTCATTTTATTCTATGGTCAAATTCCAATTTTATGATGGTGGTCGGATTAATTTTTATGCTAAGGTTCAAGTTTGATATTTATGTGGTGGCATATGTACTATCTTAAGGTCTGAATTGATACATATATAAACCAAATTTTATTACTGTGGAGGTGCATATTATATATTGCATAGTCCAAGCAATGTTATGGGAGCGCATATTATATTGGTTGGTGTATTTGAATTATTAAATCAAAACCAAAGGTTTGGATTATATTACGGTGGCAAAACTTTACAATGAATTCAGGCGAAGGTCGGGGCTCGACCCTATGACCTCCCCCACTCCACTCTCCACCCGTACCAATGGGCCACTAATATGGTTCTTAATTATCTATGTGCCCAACATTTATTTAAACCACATGTGTTCTCCTATGGCAGAATGGAGGGGGCCAGCCCTCCTCCCATATGACCTTTCCACATGACCTCTCACCAAGCACCCAAATAAAACACACTTAGTGCGTTATTAATTTTTCATTATCGACCTTTAATCCATTGTTTAAAATTAATAAATCCAATTCCTAATTAGAGAAGGATTTAGTGGGCGCCACCAAATTCGGTGGGAACCACCAGATTTTCGGGGTTAACTGGAGACTTCTCCAGATTTGGAGGAGGAATATAGGGAAAAATTTAATGAATCATATCTTGAGCAATTTTTGACCAATTTTGGCTCAGGAAGAGTTATTCCTAGTAGATTGGCATGATATGAACACATTGGAACAGGTTGTAGAGGCAAAGGAGAAAATCTACAGGTGTTTTTGTCACTTTGAATAATTTTGAAGCCCAGGGCCACCAGGAAGGAAGGCCATGCCTAGATCATTTGAAGGCCAAATTGAGTAAATGAATAGTAATTTATGATATATTTCGACATTCTGAATTTATTGGAGTTTGTTTTAGGAGCATTTTGAACTTTAGTCCTTGATGTGCATGCTTTTTCTTACACAAAAACACAAAAATCCAAGCAAAAATTTAAAAAAAAAATGCAAGCCTTACAACAAAACGTTAGATTTTCAATTAGCCTTACCAGCAACTATCTATTTTTTCACTATTTCTGATTTCTCGAGATCGCACAAAGACGTGGTGAAAGAGCATACGTAGAAAAAAAAATCCCTTCTTCATGTTTCTAATTTGTGGAGATCGCACACAGCACAGAGAAAAGAGCATACACAAAGAAGAGGGTATAGATACGGAAAATAAATAAAACCTAAAAACCGAAATAAATAGAGGGAACCAAAATAAGCATAACTATTGACAAATATAACTACAAAATAGATACTTTATAAATCTGGATCTGAACTAACATAACTTGGGCAACCGAAAACCTTTTTGCATTAAACGAAAGGTGTTCCTCACTGTAACAAATGCTCCAGAAACAACAAAGCAGTTCTCTAGGTTTGAAAATGTTCAAAAATAGTAGATCTAGAAAATGACAGTCGCATGCAGTCAAACCGGCTTCGGATTTGGATCAACAACGGATGTGGCCCTCAAAATGGCTCTGATAACATGTAGGAATTTACAAGGTAAGTTCCTTAGATCAAAAACCAAAGGTCACCTCTCACAAACATATCACAAATCAGTACACCAGTATTATCACATTGTTAAAACCCTCGAAGAGGGAAACAGTCCACGGCCTGAGCCAATGCGGCCACTTCAGGAAATTTATTAATATAAAAGAAAGATTACATATGTTTCTCTTATAAACGGTTACCGGAAAAATGACCCTCCATTCTCTTTAAATAGAGATCATGGACCAATCGGGTGTTAAGCCACGGATCAAGTGTCATTAATACCGAGGAGAGAGTGAACCGTCGGATCTCTACAAATCGTGATTGTCAGATTATAAGTTACAAAGTTACATAGTAAAGAAACGCACTTTACCTAACTCCACACTAGACTAAGTTATTCTTAACTATTTCCTATGTGTCGGAATATCCTAACATCCCCCCTTAATAACAACTTGGGATAGGATTGAAGGATTTACAAAGGTGACACAAAAGGAGCCTATTTCCTATGTGTCGAAATATCCTAACATGTAGCAACTAGTTTAATTGGCTTTTGGCAGTGGAACCCTATGAAAAATGAACTTAGAAAAATCGTCATTAGTAAATCATGGTAAAATCATCCTTAAGACATTAAAAACACAATAAAACTATGATATTTAACCATGAGATGAAAAGGATGGTTTTAGGCATGAGTTACGGGAAATGGGTAGAAAGTGCAGGAATGTGCTTGATAAACAAAAATGTTATATGGTGAAAATGAGGGAATTTATGAGGCCCGATACCCCCCCATGCATGTGATTTTGCAAGTCCTCATGCAAAAAAATACCTTGCTCATTTATAGATTTTATGACATCATAACTTTGGGCAGGTTTGGTTCTTGTGGAGAAACATTACGTGAATATTTCGAGGTGTTGGTTCTTGTGGAACAACACTAGTCATATTTGACTTCCATAGAGTGGAGAGTGATCTAATTGAGGAAAAACACTAAGTGGATAAATAAGAGATGAGGGAAGTTGTGAATCATGAAGTGATAATGGGAATGGTGGATACAATTGCTTTCATACTCTAAGACCAAGGTTTATATGTGTTTCTTCTTGTTTTGGGAAGCAATGATTTCATATTTTGATGTTGAATTTTTCACAACATATAACATTTCGTTATGGAATAATACTTTGCGAACTATGATACAAATGGTACAATTCCACTATGGTAACCAATCTATAGGAACAAAGTTCACTCCTTGAAATGCTAGAAAAATAATGAAAATAACATTACCACATGTTATGAATGCTTATGATGTAGGAAGAAAAGAAATTATGGTTGTTTCTTTGTATTGTTGAACCACTCTGATCTACTTTTCATTCATATGGCCTTATTGGAGCACTTATGAATTTTATTATGAAAATGGATTGCAAATGGAGGTGGATGATAGTTGTGATGAAAGATAGAATATATGAAGTGGAAAGTGGTTAACCATCATGTTTCCTTTCATTCTTAATGAACTAGAGAATCTTAAACCAATTTACCTTAGGTTTACCTTTACTTTGATGTGTTGGTGTTGCAATATGCCATGAAAGATGAAGTGGAGGATGAACTAGAGCATATGTTTACTGATATGGATCTGAGAGGAAGTGCTAGAGCTGCAATGGATGTTGATTCATATTTGCTGAAGGATGAACCGAAGGCTGAAAAAGATGATGAAGGTCCCCATCTCCCCCATGCCTAGGGAGTTGTATGTCCCCAAACAACTGAGGAAAGGTGACTGCTATTGTAAATTAATGGCCAAGCTGCTATATGGCAGCCTTTATTGAAATGAATATAATACTTCAAATGAAGAATGGAAATGTTGATACAAAGATACAAACTGCTATAAATCTATGTTGAGATCTCAAAATCGTATAGTCTTCAACTGCTACAAACCCATGTGCAATATTTCATATGTGAATAAATGGTGTCGATGTTGAACATAAGAAATAATTATTGGATTACCGACCATTGAGGAAATCGTTAACCAATGCAAGATATCCCACCTTTTATGTCAATGGGAATCAAGGCACTAGGCACAATCTACTAGCCATGAATGGATTTTTCGAAGTCAAATGGACTGCAGAATTCATCCACCAAGAAATATTGATGCATTTCCTTATTAGATGACAAGGATACCTGCCATTAATGAATGCAAGCTCCCAGGTACCTTATCTAACCCTAACCTTGATCCCAAATGGTGTTATGATGTCGATGGGACAAGGCTCATTGGAAGGTGGGCCTTAAGGAATCCCACATCCACCAACTCGAGTAAAAACATAATGACTTGAAATATTTGAGGAAATCGTACAAATTTACAAACTTTATTGGGAACCTTGCCCACCAGTTACCTTGTTTTCAAGTTGCGCCAGACAAGTTGCGCCAGACAAGTTGGTTTTCACAAAAGGACTTATTTTTCTCCTTGCTATTTTCATTTATTTATTTATTACAATACTAAATTTCCTACTATACTAGAGAAAATATGTCCTCCTTCAAGTGAAAGAGAACTTCTAATGAAACCATGTGCAGATCATGTACAAAGATATATTTGTGCCCAAATTTAACATATAAACTTTAGAAGGCACATGAGCATGAAAAATCAGCAACTTTGAAAGATGTGAGACAAAGAGTATTTGAATTTGATATTGGTACTTTGACTGGATTGTGATCTTGAACCAATTCTTGATGTAATCATCGCGGTATTGGCTCGTTTCTTCATTTGGACTACTCTGGAAGTCCTCCTTGGTCGTGCCAGGAAAACTTGGATAATTGATCTCTGGAATGCATACAAGGCTTGTTGTTGGGCATGGTGAAAGTTCTTCAATCTCAGGATCAGCTGGATGATCCCCATTGGATTTGGGACATGAATTCTCGATCTCCTTGGTAGATAGGAAAGAGGAATCAAGGGATACTTTCAAATCTTTTTTTTTCCATGGAAAGATAGATAATTTCCTGAATGCGGTCAGGATGAACCCTTCTTGAGAGGCAAACACCCCACCTACTAGTAGGATTTTAGAAAGTGTTTCGAGGGACATTCTTCAAGCTCTCAATCATTATTGAAATTCTCCTGTTGGTTTATGATCCCTATCTCACAATATGGATTAGTACAAAGGGGTTCTTACAACACCCCAAAAAAAATGTTTTATCTTTAAAGAGCTTGAATTTTTAATATAAATGAATTAAAAATATTTGCAATAAAGCTCACCAAACTTGAAATCCTTGCTTACTTGGACAACTAAACTTTGGAGCAACCCCACCATAGTAGATGTGTGGCTCTTCACTCACGTCTTACGTACACTCTCCGCCCTTTGATTGTCCTGCAACTAAGATCACACCAAAAACTTATGAAAGAAACTATGCTTTAATCCCTTTAGCACCTCCCTGGCAATGACGCTAAAAATGTTGGGGAAATTATATGTGTTATAATTCCAACATTAAATTATCAATCAGGGGTCGTAATACTTAGAGGAAAAATCACAGGTAATGTAGGATCAGAGCATCTGACCTAAACTAGAGTAATAAATCAACTTGTTGTTTAAGTACAAAATCATTGTTTGTAGTGCATAATCATTCAAAGAACACACTTAATCACTCCTATGAAATAACACTCCATTTGTTCCAATTTATATTCTATTCAAACTTAAAATAAATTAATTTAATTCAAGAACACACTCACAATTATAAACAAATAGCTAATTTACAAAGAAACCATTCTACTACTTAAGATTCTATAATTCAACTCACACTTATTTCTATGAAATAATGCATTTTCTATTGATTGTAGGAGAACCCTTTAACTACTGTTGATAAATGAACACACCATTCATTTGAAACATGAACACACCATTCATTTACTAGAAAAGAACCCTATTATTGCATCATTCACTTACTAGAATTAAATTACTAATTATACCCATCAGTTGTTGGAAAGTAAACTTATAGTTACACCAATCAATTGTTGGAAAGTAAACTCCTAATAATAGAAACTCCTACTTATAGGATCCCATTTTATAATCTATAAAAACAACCTTTAACTAAAAACCTATAATGGTAAACTATTCAAAATGAAATATTCAAACACGAGCTCACTTTTCGTACTTAAGTAATTCATAATCGAAATCATGAAAGTGAATGGAAACCAAATCAATTAAGACCAAACTAATATTTCTATAAACAAATTCATGTTCAGGCCTCTTTCTACAGAGAGATCATTTTGCTATGAAAAATGAGAAAACCTCTTATTAAAGAGAATTTTGTTTGCTAGACTAAAATTCAAACTAGGACTCCTTCAATCCACTGAACACGCCTCACATCACTCACACTCATGACTGAAAATATCAGAAAAAGAATCACAAGTTCTGTTCTAAATTAGAATGATATCAATCAAACCTTCTAGAAATATTTAATTCAATTCAACCTTGTTCTCAAACGAATTAACTCCAGAAGCAATCAGATTAAATTTCATTCAGTTTTTAATTATTAAGCATTCCTCATAGCAACATAACATTATAGATTCGAAAAATGAATAGAGTATAAATCTATTTCATTCTCGGCTTATAACATGGAATTTAACTCTTGTGTCACTTCCAGGTCAAGAATACTTTTCAATAGTCTATACTCCTGAAATAAATCATTCACATCTTGAGCATCATGATCCAGTATAATTATTTCCAATCCTGAACATTTGAAGAATGAGAACTATGATGTTTGATTTAGATTTACAAAACAAAGTTTTGAGTACAGAAACGATTCTGGATTTTACAAAACAATTCTTTCAATATAATTCACATTTTAAATATAAGTCCTATGATACAAATGAGCTATATAACTTGTCTCCAGGTGGTGGTGGGCCCTTGCCACTCCCAGAGCAAGTTTAAGTTAATTCAATGTTGTTAAAGGCTGAATGAAACCATAATATTCACATAAAACTTTTTTCGAATTGAAATTTTATTAAGGTTCAAAATGTAAATTCATATAATGTGTACATCATTGTTGATCTTCTGAGGCAAAGCTCCACAAAAATTATTACAATAGTCCTTGTGTTCTATCCTTGTTCTCCCTGATACAAAACACATCAGACCTTAAATGGTCAACCGATGAAGGCTAAACTTTAAATAATTATCTATACAAAGAAAATAGTTTAAACATAAAAACTATTATAATTTGTATGATCTTTCTCATTAACAATCCTTCAGGTAGATCGGATCAAATGGGTTGTGTTATGTCTTTAGGAAAACTACTCTCGTTTTTTAACATGAAAACGTTCATCCTCAATCACCTAAGATATCACTCAAACATTTATTGTTTTTGGATTAAGTACAGAATCATGAAGATTTTTTCTGTATAGATTGCCCATGATATCACTTGAACACTTGATCATGCATGGATGAAGGAAATGTTTCATTTTCTTAGCATAATATTCTTATCCAAACCATGGATGTGGCCGAAACAGTCAAATCTGAATTTTGACCCTCATTCTGTACTTAATTTATGCTCAAATATTCCCCTGATCATAGCTTCCTGATAATGATGAATTTTACCAAAAATTTTCCGGGTTAGATGAATGAGGGTACTCTGAAAAAAACCCGCTTGTCTAAATCTCGATATTCTTCTTGATTTTCTCACAAATTTTATATTTTCACATACATGAATTTATTCCATACTCAACCTGTAGCAACTAGTTTAATTGGCTTTTAGCAATGCAACCCTGCGAAAAACGAGCTTAGAAAAACTGTCATTAGTAAATCATGGTAAAATCATCCTTAAGACATTAAAAAGACAATAAAACTATCCTATTTAACCATGAGATGAAAAGGATGGTTTTAGGCATGAGTTATGGGAAATGGGTAGAAAGTGCAGGAATATGCTTTACAAACGGTAATGTTATATGCTAAAAATGAGGGCATTTATGAGGCCCAATAGGCTTGATGGAAGAAAATATGAATAAAATGGTGAAGAGATGGTTGAATTAAGATTCAAAGAGGTAAACATGAGAGAACAAATGTAAATAGAGAGCAAGAGATTAAATGAACAACTACAAGAAAACGAAGTGCAACTTGCTACTATGGCAATCTTGGCTATGGAGGCCATCCAATGCAAGCACCCATCAAAATCCTATGCCACATTCCTCAAAGAGCAATGGATTTAGTTCCAAATCAGGGCTCTAGCATAATATGGATCACTTCAATTCCATGACTACAAACAATTCATTGATTTTTTTCATAGATCTAGCATGGAGGACAAAGCTAAGATGGAATAATTCTATATGCACAATCTGATATTGACTCACATGAACTTCTGGGATACAAATTCTAGGATGGTAGATGTACAATTGATGGCACTTTCCTCTTGGCTGACTCATGAGGAAGCAAGGGCTGAAGAAAAAAAAAGGGTCATGTCTAAGGAAATGATGAACACCTATGGATAAGAGCAGAATTGAGAGCCCCTCACCTTGTCACCAAAAACCATAGAATCATTTTTGAAGACTACAAATTTGCACCACTTTACATTGAAAAATAGGAGCAAGCCATCCTGCAATTTGAGGACACTCTCAGGTTGCTAGGAATCGAGAGTCTACATGATTTTTAGAGGAGACGGCACTCCTTACCCCATAACTCAAAAATAAGAGAGTATCACTCTCCACAGAGATTGAGGAATTCCTTGGAGAAGACACCCTTATATAAGAGAATAGTTCAAAGACTGAAGGTCAACTGGATTGGGCTTAAGGTCAACCCTCCTTTATTGTTAGGGATATAAGAAAGAAAATGGTATATAAAAGAACAACACGAATGGGTAGAGATAGAGAAAAATTCAGGGTTCCACCCTCAAGAGGGCACTCCATCAGAGATACCTTGGTATGTCAAGGATGCCATCGGGGCTATGAATGTAATACAATTAAGTGGATGAGTTTCTCAAAGGCTAAGAAAAACCTTCATTAGGGAGTGATGATGGGATCAGTAATAGTTATATAATAAGGCCCATCTGGCCATCCTTCAACATATATTTACCTCTCTCCTTACATTCGATAACACCTTTTTGACTATAATGTGTTTAAATTAGAAATATTAAATGATGTTTATCATATGTCGTGGCCTAACATGATTAATGTGTAGGAAAAGGGTGCATTTATTATGCATAGATACATTGAGGCAGCTGGCGGATATGTAATAGGATTTTCCCTTGAATTTACTCACCTACAAATTGAATTTTTCCCTATATTTACTCACCTATAATACTAGTATCTATTGAACAATTGATGCACTAAAGGATTACGAGGATCACAAGGAGCTAGATCCACCTTTCTCGGGATTTTGGAGGGAAGAAAACTTCCTTCCAAGGAGGCTCCCCCCTCAGCCACTTTTGTATAAATAAGGAAGCCCAAAGGCTCAAAAGGATTCAAAATTTTAGAGAATAACAGTGACTGCGAGGTCTAAGAGCTTGTACTTTTCATTTCCAGTTTTCATATCATTGTACTTTAGCATTGTTTTATATCAATGAAAAATATCATGCCATCTTAAATTTGAGTTTTTTATAGGGTTGATTTTCCTTGGGTTAGGGCCCAATCCAAATGCTCTAGTCTCTATAATTTGTACATTTTATTATGCATCTTTCTTTTTTGTACTTAGCATTATTTCCTTTCTTGCAAGTTTTATTTATATAAAAGTTTCCTTTTAAGATTCATAAATCAGCTCTATTGGAAAGTGTGGTTGAAATCCTTGTACTGGAAAGCATAAAATATAGGTTTCATTTTTTATGAAGTAGGAATATCTAGAATGAAATTCAGGTCATCCTTTCCTTTCTAGTTTAATTTTCAACAATTGACATAGCTAGCATGATTTAGATGTTTTGCAAGATTGAGTGATTTTTTTTATGTGTATGCCATATTGTTGGATTTTAGGCATATCACTATCATTTCCACTTGTCATATTACTATCAACACCCTTCTTCCTCCCTCAACCTCTTCTTCAAAAGCATTGTTCACCGAGAATTCATTTTAGCTTTGGTCAAGGCCACTGTGTGCATTTTGCCTTGTGAAAGATGGGCCCCTGAGGGGTGAAAAGCTTTGAAATGACCTCATACAACCTTATTCCACCTTCCACTACCCTTCCTCACCTTCAAACCAGCTTTTAAGCCCTCCTAATTTTCCTAGATCCAATCATGTAGCAAAACAGGGCAATCCTATAGTATATTGTAACACCATGTAAAAGCACTCCAAACTTGACCAAAATTGTCATTAAAGCTTTATTTTTTCCTCCTAGCCCTTCATGATGCACCCTAGGCCTTGAAACCAAGTTTGAGGAAGACTAGAGACCACTTAGGACTTGTCTCTTCATCACTACAATTCATTTAAGCAATTAGGGTTAGTAAACAAGTTCATGAATTGAATGGTACAATAATGGTTCACATGATTACTTTTGAGGCACTTAATGAAATATGTTACTAGGATATGATCTCTTTTGAATGCAATGATTGAGAGTTAATTTCATGCTCTTTACTTTATGAGATCTAGATTAGGGTTTCCTTCTCTGTTTTTTGTTTCTTAATCTAGGTTTTTCCATTCCAAGCATTGTCATTTTCTTGCAAATAGACTAGAATTTCCTTTGATGCAACATTTACATTCCTGCAAGTAGATTAGCATTTATATTTTTGCAAGTAGAATAACATTTACATTTATGCAGTAGATTAGCATTTAATTTTATGCAATATTTCCATTTGCAAAAGTAGAATAGCATCTACTTTTATGTAACATTTTCATTTCTGCAAGTGTTGGGTATGTGTTATATTCTTTCCATGACTAGCCCACGCATTGTATGTTGCGTTAGGTGCAATAGGGGGTTTGCAAGGGGGCGGGGCAACACCCTGGGATTTTTTTTTTTATGTGAACCCATAGATGGTGGGAAAATCTACCCATGATTTTGTGCATGGGTTTTGCACATGGTTTTGGGCATCATGGTTTTATGTACTTGGTATTTTGTAGATCCCGTCAAGGGAACTACGATTATGTTCTAATCCAGGATTTATGGATTGGGGTTTATGAATTCTTCGACATGTATATATATTTATTGTAACATTGAAAGGAACATAATGAAAAATCGATCTGGTAGTCCAAATTTTAGGATCTAGGGGAAAATCTCTGTGTATATTTGTTTTATCTTCTCTCCATTGTTTCTTTTTTTTCTTTTTTAAGAATTCGTTTGCAGGTAATTTCTGTATAGGGTTAAAACCTACAAGTAGAATAGAAATTCCTTTTTTGCAGCATTATTTCATTCTTGCAAAGTCTAGATTTAGTCTGTAGAATGGTATCTGTACACCTTGTTTTAGTTCACTTCCTCAAAACAACTTGAGTAGAGCTTAGCTTAATGTGCATACAACGCTATCACCTCTTATTTTCTAGGATCCTTAGATTGATAAAGTAAAACTCGTGGCCCTGGGAGTTGCAACATTCTTGTTGCAATACCATAGCTCATCAACAAGAAATCAATACATGTTCAGGAATAGGAATTTAACATAGAGAATAGTTGAACAAACTTATATTTTTTATAACCCACAAATATGTGTATAAAAAGGAATGTTACAACCTTTCTTGTCCAACAATAGAGCTCTCATGCTCCTCCCTGAGCTATTTTTTCTCTAATAATGAGGTTGCTCTAACTTACTACACACACACACACACACACATATAACTATTGGACATAAATATCCTAATAGAACAAAGTTTTTTTGGACATTCATCCTAACTCCTAGAAACTGCCTAAAACCTCAACTTGACATTTTTCATTTTTACAAAGGCCCCCTTTGGAAAAATACCAGCTTACCAAAACAACCTAACATCCTAGATTCTTTCCAAAATCATGACAAATGTAATTACATGAAATTGCCTAATTTTATACAAATTATATTGGAGGGAAATGCCTTTCCCTTTGGAGATTTTATAACCCATTTGATCCTAATAAAAAATGGATTTCCCAGGGCTGATGCTCCTGCATCAACCATATTCAACTATACTCAAACTAGCTCAACAATCGGCATCCATGGTTAACATGGTCATTAATGGTCAACCGTATTTAACTGTAATCTTTCCTTGTCAATCCTTGTCACTAATGGCATACCATGGTCATCTATGTTCAATCCTTATCAACCCTTGGTCAACCATTATCAATCCTCATCAACCTTGTCAAGCATGATTAGCCATCATCAACCATTGCAATGTGACAAACAAAAAATTCAATTGCAACGTGATTAATAATTTCCATCATCGCAATGTGATAAACGATAAATGGTATTGCAATGTGACAAACAGTGTCACAATGTGATGAATAATAAACATGGTCGGGATATGCATAATAAAAAATGGCACTGCAATGCAATGAACAATGAATGTCATCATAATGTGACAAACAATAAACATCATTGCAATGTGCCAAACAAAATATGGTGTATGCATCGTACTATGGCTTGACCTTGGTTGATTTACATTAACATAGTCTTCATTATAAAAAATGGTCGACTGTTGTGAACATGGTAAAACATGGTCACAAAATCTCAATATCACAATAGTAAATCATGGGCATAATGGTCAACCATTGCAACATGGTTGACCATAGTCAACATCATCACATAATCAATATATCCAACATAGAAAACAAGATCAACTATAATCAACCATAGTCAACTTGGTCAAACTTAGTGAACCATATTAAACCATGCTTAAAACAACTCAACAATCATTAACCGTGGTCACCATAGTCAACCATGGCCACCATGATTATCTATTGAAATCCATGGTCAACCACTTTGTCAAGCATAGTAAATATGCTCAACCATAGTCATCTATTGTTAAATGTTGCCAACCATGTCCAAACATGTTCACCCATAGTCAACCATGCTCTTATAATTAAATCTGTGGTTGAACAAGTTGACTATGGTCAAACATGGACAAGAATTTTAACCATACTCAAACTCGCGGAACGATGGTCAACCATGATTAACATTATCATTAATGGTTAATCATGTTTAACCATAGTCGATCATTGTCAATCCTTGTCACTAATGGCTTACCATGGTCACCTATGGTCAATCCTTATCGACCCTTCATCAACCCTGGCCAATCCTCATCAACCTTATCGACCATGGTCAACTATCAATCCAACATTGTGAACCATGGTTGACCCTCTTTAACCATAGTCAACAACTCTTAACCTTAGTCAACCTTACTAAAAAATATCTTGTCCATAGACAGCCATAATTAACCTTAGTTAGCTATAGTCAACCACAATCATCCTTAGTTAGCAATAGTCAACCATAATACACCATAAGCAACATGTGCAACCATATATAGAAGTGTCCTCAGACACGTAATTTTATTGATAATGGAAAATAAATTACACAAAAATTGATAGAGTTTACAAACATAAACTTCCACTAATTTTCAATTAGAAAACTAACCTATTTATAATCTATATGTCCTAATTTAATTTAGTTATGGACCACTTGATAAAACAACAAGTGTCCATTTACAATAAATGATCTTCTATCCAATCTACTAACTTTATTCATTTTTTAGTGCCTAAGATATGACTCTGTTTTAGAGTCCTATCTTTGCTAACAATATTCTATTTCTAAGTGCCTCTAATATTTATTAAATAATCTAATTTAATAAATATTTTATCCTAACTTTACATTATGATATTTGGATCATCTAACATAGTCAACTAAGGTCAAACATAGTCAAATAATGGTTTATGTGGTCAACATGGTTAATAGTGTTTGACCATGGACAACATGGTTGAAAATCGTCAACCGTAGTGAACATGGGCATCATGGTCAGCCGCAATCATCTATAGGTAAACACTCACAACCTTGATCAACCATGTACACCCATAGTTAGCCACATATTGACCAAGATCAACCATGTTTGACCAAGCTCAATTGTGGTCAAACATAGCCAAAAAAATGGTCAAATATTATCACTCATTGTCACCCATGTTCAACCATAATCAACCTTAGTTAGCCATAGTTAACTATGGTCAGCCATAGTTAACCTTGGTCAACCATGATCAATCATGGTCAACGCTGGTCAACCATGATCAATCATGGTCAACTCTGGTCAACCATAGTCAACCTTTAAAAAAGTATTCTCTTCAAACTCTACATGGCCTACAATGACCAACCATGGTTAGAATGGTCAAATATGGTCAACCCCAATGTTCATGGTTAAACATGACCAACCATGATCATCTATTGTCAACCTAGGAAATAATAATCTATCATAGAAAACTGTGGTCAACGATGGCAAAATTTATCAAATCATGTTCACCCATGGTCAACATTGTCATCATGCGCAACTGGAATCAACGATGGTCAACCATTGTCAATCATAATCTATCATAATTAAGTATAATTTAATATGGACAAGCATGGTCATCTATAGTCAACTATATCTTGACCGTAACAAACACTTGTCAACCATATTTTGAATAGATTTGAATATAATCAACCATTGTCAACTAATCTTCCCCACGAATACCCGTTGTTAACTAACACAACCACATTAATAAATGTGGCTGATATATGCCGATCAACAAATTGATATATGAAAATGACATAGATCTACACATATCAACCGCATTTACTAACGTGGTTGTGCTAATAACATATGCACAACGAATAAGGCATAGTCTAACTAATAAACAAGTGAATTAACCAATAAGGCATAGTCTAACTAATAGACAAGTGACTTTCTTGGTTGGAATTATGCAATACAATTTCTAGCAAAATTGTGATTTCTTGTTATTTAAAGTGCACTTTTCAATATATTAATGGATTCAAGCAAAATTGTTAAAAAAATATACTCCAAAAAAATCATTTTATCTATTAATTAAATTATGCATAACCAATAATTACACCAAAGGTGTTATCTATTGTGGGGTTTTTCGTAGCGACACTGTAGAGATTCGTCATTACTGACAGATTCTGAATAGTGTCATGCTATGTCATGATTCACTGTACGCTTTGTAACCACCGACGCCAAGAAGCAGATCATTGCAGGAGCTCATGACTTCGGTTGTGCACTCAACGTTTTGATTGTGATTCTACAGATAGGCGGAGAAATGGATCAGATTGTAAATTTGGCATATACGATGCCAAATCTCTGTTGTTAACATATCAAAGCTTTGTACAAAAGGCCCAACATTGAGCCCTGTTCCTGGGTGATGCTTTGAGATTGATCACCTGTATATATATCTATTTATGAAGATTTGTTTCAGTTTTTATGTACAATTGTTGGTTTAGTTCTGTATGAGAATGCTCAAATCCCCTCGACTTCTATGTGAATGTGCCAGAACTTCATAAACGAGAATGTAAAGATGTGTAAATATGTACTCTGCAATTTGAGATTAATTGTGCCTGTATGTAGTTAGAGAAACTAGTGTTAATACTGTCGACAATGTATCTCGAACTGGTATATACTTATTACTACCAAGAAAACTGCTCTTATATGTCATCAAAAACAAAAATGTAAAGATCAAAGTTCCAAAGTGCTAACATAGTAATACTATATGATGTTGATGCTCCATGAATTTGACAAAGTGCCATAGACAAAAGCTGCAAAATTGATCACACTCAAATCAAATCAGTCAAATCAGTCTACACTCATCTCTTTGACAAAGAGTTTGCAACCTGATTCTACTCCTTGAAGATGTGCATGAAGGGGATTCGTTGAAAATACTTCTCCAAGATACGGATGTTGCGCATCCAGTTGGTGATGGTGAGCGATGGCAGATGGAAATGTGTAAGTCCCATCACCTAATAATAATACTTTTCAATCTCAAAACGCAGGAAAGTCATCCATTCCCAACCGCTTGGCACATATTCGGAAGCCCCACAATGCAGTGATTTCTGCGCGACTATTGGTCATCCATTCCCAACCACTTGCCATATATTCGGAAGCCCCACAATGCAGTGATTTCTGTGCGAATATTGGTGCGTTTTACACCCTCCCACCTAGAACGATCTCCTTCTTCTTCATAGGACCGATCTCTGCATAAAATGCAACCATCTTTAACATTATAATCCTAGCATCTGCATTCTTTTGTTCAAAAATCCCAGAATTTCGGCTCCACCATATGTCAGGGCAATGCACAATATTCATTTTAAGTATCAAACCAGTAATAAACAATCCTCTACCGAGCTATCCAACCATATCACAGTGATGTTTAATAATTGTATTACCTTGACCCATACTGCAGAGCATTATGAACTAATGGAAACGAACGTTTTGTTTAAACCAGACACGATGCAGAGCATTATGAACTGATGGCAACGAATGAATCAAGTATGGGCTGGTGCGGGTTCTACACTGGTAAGTATCTTCCCACTTGGCCTTCAGTTCAGGGAGTTTAAGCTTCCCATCTTAAGGATGAGCACTGTGTAATGAGGAGCGAGAGCGTGTTAGTCACAACGCAGAAGAACTATGTAATTTGAATGTTGCGAAACCCCGAGGCAAAAGGGCGAAACCAAAAAGATGAATAGTGAACGCGGTTTAGAGCTGAACCGGTAGTTTGATCACAACGCCTTTGTGGATTAAGTGGTATTTGAGAATTTGGAGCGATCCCATAGATTGGGTGACGCATGCCCCTGAGCGAATTTGGAAAACCGCTTTCATAGCGTGCCATCGCGCATTATCGTTCATGCATCTAAACCAAGCAATATCCGTTGGATCATCTGAACCCGTGCGACGTGTTGTTCGTCGTCGGATGTGGAAGCCTCGTCAGCACTGGGCCCCAGTTTAAATTATATTGATTGGGACTTTTCAAACTAAGGTTTACGGGGTAATAGAGGATGATTTAATTAATAAAACGTAATATATCCCTATCATTTAGATTATTATAATTTTTAAACATGATAAAAATATAAATTACTAAAAAAAATCCGATTAGAACGTTATTACTAAATAAATTTAATTTCTATTTTCAATAAGATCCTGGTGGCATGGTTCTCGTCTTTGAAAGAATCAATAAAACAATACAGAGATGCACTTCTTCTTTTGTTTTAATTTTTAATTACATAATTTTTTTAACAAATATTTAATTAATTTTTAATAAAACGTAATATCTCACTATCACTTGGATTATTATAATTTTTAAATATGATAAAAAAATAAATTACTAAAAGAAACTAAATCCGATTAGAACTTTATTATATATATGCCTCTGTAGGAGGTTCTCGTAAGGTTGGAACCGAACGTATGAGTGTAGCCATACATGTGGGTTGAGTAAGGGCTTGAACCTTACGAGCGTTGATCTTGCGAACGCATAAACCCTGGTGGTCGATATATCTATGTCTATAAGGTGTGTTGAGGGTTTTGGATACGAGACCGGTTCTTTTGCGGGGTTATTGTAAAAGGAATACTTTTATATGCTTAAGGAGTTCATAATTAAGGGGGAATTTTAAATTAATATCTCAATCTCAGATTGAGATATTAAAAGCAACAGATTTATTGAAATTGCCAGTTCGAGTAACATGAACAGTGTGAGTTTGCAAATTGGTGGAACTGGTTGGGCAATGAAACTTTCAAGGCATTTTACACATGAATTGAGATTGAAATAATCAGAAAACCAGCACTGTGGGTAATCCCGATTATTGATATTTTATAAAATTGTTGTATTTTAAAATAAAAGATTTACATTTGGATTTAATCAAAGCATAAACCTTGAAATGTGACCAAATATGCATAATGGATATGGATCGATTATATTATTGATTTTGATTTTGATTTTATATTTATTCGTTTATTTTTATATTTTTCATTTTATTCGTTTTTATTTTTATTTTTATCTACTTATTTATTTTATTTTTATTTATTTATTTATATTTATATTTATATTTTATATGTTTTATATTTTTATTTCTAATTTATTTAATTTTTATTTATTTATATATATATATATATATATTTTTAATTTTCTTTTCTTTTTTTTAAGTTTAAATAAAATTACTTATAAAATAAAGTAACTGATGTTATGAGTTTTGAATCAACTAACATATAATTATTAAAAATAAAATAATTCTTTATATATTTAAATTACAAATAGTATTTCATTATTCTTAACATTTAATTTATTCTAAAATGTCAATTATTAATCTCAATCAAAACACGCACTACTAGGGCAAACTCTTTCATAAGCACAAGAATTAATGCAAAGTCTACTCCTTCGGTATACTTTGCACCCTTAGGGACAAATGCTAATATATCTACTAGCCAATAATATATGTACTTGATTAAACAAATAAGTGAGCCAACCTTGACGGTAAATGCACCTCAATTGTATATGCTCACCGTTGTTGACACTAAATGCACAAAAATTGTATATGCCCACCTTTAGACATTTACTGCTCATTGGGAAGCCACTTATTTTTAGCTAGAACGATCATTTAATGTATAGTACATAGAACAATGTGCATCACCATAGGTATGATTATTGCTGCACCAAAAATCAATAAATAAAAGAAATTCGTTGACTTTGAGTTTAAGTGAGTGACTAGCACACTCTATTTTCCCAAGTCCAGATGACTATTGACCAAGAGTTCTTTTAAGTCATTGACTAGCCGCCTGTAATTTCCCAAGTCTATAGGACTATTGACCAAGGGTTTCATTACCTGGACTTCAATAGAAGGGGAACTTAGTGCTTTCCTTTCGCCTGCGTGAGAAGGGAACTCGGGATTCCTCGGCTATGGCGGATATGAAGGCAATGGCGGTGATACTGGTCGCGTTGTGGAGTGCCCTTGCATTCCAGACTGCTTATGGGGATGGTGAATGTGGGAAGACTGCCATTAGAACGGCGGCGGTCAGTATGGCGCCGTGCATCGGCGCAGCCAGCGATGGCAACGCAAGCATCCCCGCTATCTGCTGCATCCAGGTGAAGAAACTCCTTTCCTTTCCAACCTGTTTGTGCGCAGTCTACAAGTATTCTCCCCCTGGACAGAAGCAGGATGAAGTAGTGCAGCGCCTGGGATTAAACATCTCTGTGGCCATAACAATTCCTATACGCTGCAATCTTACCAATCTCCTCGCCCAACAGAAATGCGGGAGTAAGTTCCCTTCCTCCATTTTCATCTCCTCACCTGCAATCTCACTATTTAACTTAGGAAAATCTGCATTGAATTATCTCATTTATCTATATGTTTGTTTCTGCTTGGTCTGCAGATACCACAACCTAATGAACAAAACATGGAAAGACAGCAACTTTGGTATTACCTCTTTTCTGCAATTACCTACCTAGTAAGCTTCACTGAGACCAAACAAGGTCAAACACCCATCTTGAAGTTCTACATTTCTACACCTACTTTGATTTAAATATGGATTGTTAGTCTAACATCTCTCAAATCCCAGCCACAGCCAAACATATATATTACTATATGCTTATATGTATTTCTGCTCCTTGTTATAGTTGGCTCAAAAGAGATATTGATTATGGTGAGAGATTTGGCTTTGACTTTTTGTTATAATAATAATTGCATATTATTAAATTTCCTCTGGATTCAGTTACTAATATGCATTTGTACTTAGGGTTTTCATCTGTCATTTAGGTTTTTCTTAATCAACTTTACAACCTATGATGGTAAAATTTAAACAAATTTCGTTACATGCTCCAAACTTTTATCTTGTGCTATGAGACGTCTGTCATAAGGAAATTTCCAGCATCAAGCTATTTAGTATGCAGCCTAGGTAGGCATGGAAACAACGACAATCACCAGGGCTGTCAATCTCCTTTTGACAGAACACACAGCATCTAAATGGAAGAGCACATATAATTTTAAAATCCCAAAAGTACTCAGGTAAAACTCAAATAGGCACAGCCAACACTTCAATCTCAGATTTAAATTTAAGATTTTATTAACTTCATAGTATTCAATGGGCTTGTTCTGTTATAACATGTATAGCATTGGATTGCAGAATAAAATAAGTTTTAATGGCTTTTTTATGGAATTGTATTTTTGGAATATTTTAAGAATTTGATGGATATGTTTGATTTAGCTCAAAATATATACTCAAAATTACGCTCAGATCTATAATATCACAGAACCAAATATTCCTTTTCTCATAAACTACATTCGAAGAGCTTACTGATTTAAATCTCGCCACAGTTTACAATAAGAATAATAATAAATAAAAGTTTACTGTACCTGCTTTCTTTGTATTTTTTTGCTGGTGCTAGAGTTTTTCCCATTTTCCTCTGTATTTCCTCCTTTTTCTTCCATTCTCTGTCTTTCTATTATTTTCTTTTTCTTCCATTCTCTGTCTTTCTATTATTTTTTCTCTTCCTCTCTCTTCATCATTACTCATTTACTCTAATTTCATCTTCCTCTTACCTCTGCAATTCTGTCAGCAACTTGCTCGGATTGCTCTCTTCTGCTGTTTTTTTTTTTAAGTTCCTCTGCTCTTTTCAACTCTTTTCAACTGTGTATTTATATTTCTTCTTTATTTTTATCTTTCCCCTTTCTTAATTAATTCATGGCATCCTTCATTGCCACTATTGTTGCTCCCTGGTTTTAATTTAATTACTTAATTCGTGGCAGGGAAACAATCTGAATTTTGATAAAGGTTGGTGTAATTTTGATAAAACAAATTGAGTCCTTCGTATATGTCGCCGCCACGGAATAAAAATTTGCGTAGTTTAAAAAATAACAGAATGATCTAGAATTTGGCAAAAATTTTATTAGAATCTTGTTTGCAGTTATTAATTTTTGATATTGCTAAATCTATTTCTACTATCAATAACACACCCGCTGATATAATGGAGCCTTGGAGCCTTAAAAGCAGAATGGAGCCTTTTGATATAACCTGTGACTTGTACACTTGGTTGACCTTCATTTCGGTTTTTGTTGTAGGACTTTTCAATACCATATTTTCTTGAGGACCTCTATTTTTGTGTTCAATCCCATCACGTTGTTAGAGTTAAAATCCCAAACGAGAAATTATCTACAAAATTGCAGAGCAGAATTCGACTGAACTATAATTCGAATTGTAAAAAGGAGCAGCAATAGGTGAGGAAATTTGTTAGGGATGGAGTACTCTGTATGATTCCTTTAAGTGGCACCCCTTTTCTTGGCAACTAACTCGAGCCTTAGCCGCAGAATCAACGCCATCTGCTCTCATCAAGGAATTGAACTGGAAAATTCGAATGAATATCAAATTCGATACCCAGCGGGAAATGGGAGAATTCATTTAAAATTCAGTGAAAATTGTTTCGATTCAAAATAAAGTTGTTGGAGATGGAAATTCAGTGGGAGATTTAGTCGGAGATGCTGGAGATCCCGTTAAAGATTCAGTTCGAGAATCAGTTGGAGCTCCAGCGATGAACTTAGCGGAGCAGGCTTAAGAGGCGAGGAAGTTTACAAAGATTTCCGCAAGGTATTCTCTCGAGGTAATTCACGAGATTTCAAATTGATTCCGTTTCCACAGAGTACTCATAGTCAACCCCAACAATGTACCAAGCTGGTAATATATTATAGTGCATATTTATCTGTGCAATCACCATTAATGCCTTTTAGTTTGTGTTATTCATTTGTTTTTGTTATGTATTTACAGGTTTGAGAGAATTGTCACGTATCATAAACGTCATGGACTGATAAAAAACATAGGTTGTATCTAAAGTCCATAGATGATGCATTTATTAAGATACTCTATGAGCGTTGTCGTTATAGATATCCCTGTAAAAGATGGGCGAATGAAAGGATTGATTAACTTTATACAAAGTTTTTATATATCATACATTCATATGGGGGTTGATCTTCATTTTTTATTCTTAAACACTATTTGTTGGCTGAAGAGGTCTTGACCCAGGTTCAAAGTATTTTGCACAATCAACAAAACCCTCCAATTATTGACCTTTTCGGTAGTGATCTACTTGCGCAGACCAAAGTCTCACCCGAAGCAGTATGGGGGGTGCTAAAACTAGGCTGCCGCACCCTGAGGGAGGAATATGTTGTGGATCTAATCCTTTTTTATCTGATGTAATTAATATTGTGTTGTGCTATTACTTTTTAACCCGATTCAGATCTAATATTCAATAAAACCCTTAACACAGATGCAGTTTTGCGTAAACAAAGAGATCTATTCTTATTCATATCTAACTTAACAGAAACCCTTAACAGAAAATGATATAAATCTTGCGTAATTATATAATTAACTCAGAAAAATACGCATCAATAATGTAAACTACAGTAGATCTATAAGAAAATCAACACATAAACACGTAAGACATAGATCATGCAAGTAAACTAGTAATTTCACCAAAACTTCTCTTTATCAAGCAAATCTTCAATGACTACAATTCTTTCTCTTGCGCACACAGCCGCAGGAGCCTATCTCTATTCAGACTTATCACAAGAACTTGCCCAAAATCACATACAAAAGATAAGACGATCTATCATGTTATGACTAACTTGACTCATGCATGCCCTTTTTATATGACTTATACGCGCAAAAACCATGCATTCAAACCTTGGTTTGAGTGCCATGTTTTACCCTTTTACCTGTTACAAAAAGAAGATCTTTGACCCGCCCAAAAGCCCCTTGACTTGCACGTTGCGCTTTTACAAAATAAACAAAATAGACTCAAACTTAACCCTAGGGGACACTAGCTCAAGGGACCCCCAACACAAACACGTGACTTGTCCTCAAGTCACTGTGGTCTAGATTCCTGCATCTTGGCCTTAAACGCGTGGATGAATTATTGCAGAGGTTGGATGGCCTCGGCACTCTGTGTGGCAACGTTCTATGCTTCTTTGACTAACTTTTATGTGGTCGGCCCCTCGGCTGCTAAGCTAATGCTGTGTTGAGTCTGCTGGAGTCCCTTGGGTGCACCCTCAATTTTTTGTGACAACTGTAGTGCTTCATTAGCCCAAGGTTGGGTCCTTGCTTCCAAGAGTTGATCCTTGCAGTGCAGGGTATCCATTTCAACTTGAATATGTCGTCTTTCCCGCAACCAGGCTAATCTCTGTACAGGAACGAAGGTCTGCGCCGCAACCTGAATTTCATCAAACTACAGCTGCTTATCCCTAATGTCTATCTGCAAATGCTGAAGTACCAGATATTCTTTGATTGAGGACCATATCCCTAGTGCGTCTTCAAACAAAGTGTTTCATTTATCTACAATGACAGTGATGTTGGACGTGGCCTCTTGAACAATGGCAACTCTTTGTGCCCGGACTTATGGTGGTGTCTCTGGTTGTAGCTTCTTCTGCAGGTCTGCAATATTTTGCTTTGGGTCCGCGCGCACTGTCTCTATTTATGTCTTTGAAGCTTTCAACGCGGTTGCAAGAGTCTCAATCTTTGTAGTCAGCACCACGTCAATTGATATAAAAAAAACTGGAATCTCAGAATAGAGCCGGTTGATGAGAGTTTCTAGCTGTGAGTGTTGGCTCTATGCAACGCTTCGTGCTTGCTCAACTATCTAATAATCCTGATATAACTTGTCGGCCTGGTTTTGTTCTTTTGTCATTGTGCGCAACACACAACACTCTCAGTACTGCAAGTCATAAGTGATCATGGTATCATCGAGTGCAACAGGCCACTGGGGAGTGCGGCCAAGTTGACTGCAATCTCTGGCCATGAGCGAGGGGTAATGCATTGTCCTCGATGAGAATAATGGAGCGCTCCACCAGGAATCTGGATCAATATTTTCTCTGTGGTTGACTCTGCTACTAAGGTCTTGACTGAAAGTGCGCTCACTTGATTGACACTCTCCTGAATCTCGTTTGCTTGAACCCTTAGCTACTAGAAGCTTTGATGGACATCATCAAAGACAATCTTGTACTGCTGCTCAATAGTACTCTAAGACTCTTTAGTGACGGTATTAACGATGTTGCCGATTTCATCAAAGTCACCTTCTGTTAAGACAAGGGGCTCAGTCCCTGTCTTCTTGGTTTCTTTCCTCTTCATGTGTGGGACTAACGGGGATTGGGACCTCTCTTGGTGCCTCGACAAGTGTTTGTTTGCGTTGAAGGGGTGTCAACATTGTCTCCCTCAATGTCCTCCAAGTCTTCATCACTGTGAACCTCCACAATGTATTTTGGCTTCTCCTCTATCTTTGTTGTTGTCGTAGGCTCCTGTGTATCTTTCTTTGTGCTTTTCATGGTGCACGAATTTGACGCAGACGACTTCGATTGGGCGGAAGAAGTGGCACCAGTATCTGTTGCTGCAATCAACTAGGAAGGATGCCAATTGGTAGTTACTTGGACAAGGTTATCTTCTGTGACAAGGTAAGGTTGGTCATACCAAACCTTGGACATATCTGCCTTCGTGTGAATGTGTACGTTGTGAAATGATGCCTTAAATTCTACAATTCGTTTATATTAACGATACAGTGTGGGCGAGAGGTGTGACTTTGACAGAACGACCTGGTACAACTATGTTTGGAATAAGACCCAAAATATCTTATTTTCTCTCACCCTTGAAGGATTCTTCGTCGCCCATAGCGATGCATAGCGCATTGCTTCGCATAGATCAGGTTCAATGTTAGGGAGCTACAACTACGATGGTGGCTTCCATCCCACTAGCACAACGAGAAAAAAAAGCCACACATAGTGGAACAATTTGCCTTCTTCCTGCGCCTCTCAGACATTCTCCAAAAAATCATGACATAGATACTTCGCCCAATTGTATTGGACGCCTTTGACGCATTGCGCAGAGAGCGCAATGACCAGTTCTAAAACTTCTTTGGCTCTACATTTCCTCATTAGCTTGTAGGCCAAGATCTGAGTAGCAAATATAACATGGGTGTCATTGATATTGCTAATAACAAATCCCCTTGTATTTCAGACCACTTCGTATTTCTTCTTCATATTCTTTGTAGCTTTCTTCCCCTGGCCCTTCCCTCCAAAGGATTCAGTTGGCTTTGCTCCTTGGTATGGCAAGCTTGTAATATGGTGGATGAGCATGTCATCAATAGGGATTCACATTCGCAACCATAGGCAGTTTTCGTGCACCAGAGCCAACAGTTGGCGCATACAAGCGTCATTGATGGTGCTACGCCCGAAATGGGGTACGTGTAACAAGTTGAGGAGCCCAACCTTTTGCAGTGCTAAATCCCATTGCATAGGCTCCACTTTGATTATGGCAATGTCTTCATAGGGGACTTCCTCCAAATACTGTGACGATGTGAGCTTAGGGAACTTTGCGCGGTTCGCAAAATCCCAATCCTTCAACTTCAGAAAGGGAACTCGCGCCAAGAGGTTAGCCTCAAAAGGAACATCTTCAGGGAGTAGGGGTGTATCGCCACATGCTTTGATCTTATCAGGATCCATGGGAACATCTCCCGACTGCTTTTGCGAGGCCATATATGGAGGCAGTTGCGAAATACGGTCAAATTCCTTAGAAAATCCTTCTTCCGGCGCAACTACCTCAACTTCTTCCTCAATTTCAGCCATTGGCTACTTCTTTCTGTCTTCGTGGGGAGCCTTCTTTTGCTTCGGGGTTAGTTTATGAGGGGACTTCCGGGTACTTGACGACTAGTTGTTCTTTTGCTTCTTCGCGTTACTGGCACCAGGCGTAGTAGGGTTAGGCTGAGTTGTTGTCATAGCTTCATGCACTAAATGTAACTGTTGGCGCAACATTTCTTCAAGTGGTTCCCAAGATGCTGACATAAAAAATGACAAAGAGAGCGAGAGCAGAGGGAATACTTCGATAAGATAACGCAAGAAGAAAAGGGAACTTGTGTATACCTTCATGCCATATTTATAGCGATGCCGCAATCTAAACAACCTTATGTCCATTGAAGCATCACCATTGATGCTCAAACGAACCTGTTAGCACCCTGTAATTGGCAAGATTGGCAAAAGTCCAATTGCAGGGGAACATCAAACTACTTTGGGATTCAAGGATCTAGCCCTCCTGAATCCAGAGAGGGATCTCTCTATGAATGAGTTTAAATATGTGATCTTTAAAGTTTGAAATTGTGATATTAGGCTAGGTCTAAAGAGCATGGGTTTTGTTTGTTTGTTTTTGGTTGGGCAAAGACATGATGAAGGTGAAGGCAGTTCAAAATAAAGGGTGAAGATGTCTGCAAGTGAAGGAATAACTCGGCTGATAGAAAAAGGCAAAGATAGTTTTAACCCATTGGGCTATGGAGTCATAGGAGGATTTTAATTGGACAGCAAGGTTCAAGAAGGATCCATGGGGCAAATCACTTATGTCAAAGGATCTCTTAAGGTGATTTATGGAGTGAAACAGATAGAAAATGGAGAGCAAATGGATTCTCACAGCCACTGACTTCTTCACAAAGTGGATAGAGGCCATCCCTTCTAGGAATGCCACAGATTTTGTCATTATAAAATTTTCTGAAGATCATATCCTGTCTAGATTTGGCTGTCCTAGGAAGATTATTACTGATAATGCTGTTGCTTTTGGTTCCAAAAAGATGATTGATTTTTGTCACATGTATCAGATTACACTTGGTCATTCTACTGCTTACTACCCTCAAGGTAATGGGCTAGCAAAATCATCAAATAAAAGTTTGGTGACCATCATCAAGAAGCTATTTGAGGAAAATAAAAAATCATGGCATAACAAGTTGGTGCATGCTTTGTGGGCAGACAAGTTGACCACAAATAAGTCCATTGGAATGTCCCCTTACTAGCTTGTTTATGGAGCAGATGCAATGTTTCCTACCAGCCTAGGTGTACCAGTGATAAAGTTAGTCCAAGAAATACAGTCAGAAGAGGACAACATGATAAGGAGGATCAATCAGACAATACATCTCCAGCAGACAAGGGAAGAAGTTTACAATAGAGCTCAGAAGGTGCAAGAGAACATAAATAAGTTATTTGAGAAGAGAGAAAAGGCTTGTGATTTCAATATTGGAGACAAGGTACTCAAGTGGGACTCCAGGAGAGAAGATAAGGGTAAACATGGTAAATTTGACTGTTTGTGGCAAGGTCCTTACATTATTCAGTCCACCATTGGTCCAAATGCCTTTTTTCTGCAAGAGTTAGATGGCACAGATCTGTTTGGGGGTCCTGTCAATGGTAGGATGCTCAAGCATTACTACTGCTGAGTTCAAATTTTGAAGCTTTCATTTCCATTGTAAATACCATTGCTTTGTTCAGTTTCATAAAGAAAAAATACAAAAACAATAAAAAAAATAATAAGGAAAAGAGGGCAGATTATAAAAACAATAAAGGTATAAGCCCCATGCCAAAAGAAAAAGAAGAAAAAAAAGAGAGATAAATTCTGAAAGTGTGCAAGCTCAAATGCCACTCCTGAAAAACACACTCCTAGTTAGTCAAACAGCCTGATCTTGACTAATTAGTTTTAAATTTACTGCTGATAGGATAGTGAATTCGATTTGCCAAACTGTTTAATCTTGGCTTATCAGTAGATAGATTAGGTTAGAAATTAAAGGTTCAAACATGCTCAAAACCTGAACCTAAGTTTCCAAGCAAGAATTGACTCCAAACTATGTTTTATTCTGAGTCAAAACAGAGGTAAATCTGGTTCTAATCAGCTCAAAATCTGGACCAGAGAAAAAGAAAGAACAGCTCAATCAAGAGGCAAACAAAGCTGTAAAAAGGTGAAGAAAGTGCATGAACTTTCAGATCTTAAGCCTTCCATTTTGATTTAAATTCTTCTGCAAAATAAATATCTGTGTGCAGTTTGTTTTTTATGCCATAGATCACAGCCAGTCAAACTGCTTAATCTTGACTTGACTGTTTTAAAATTTCTGTTGTAGAATTTAGAGAATAAAATCTATTGGACAGTTCAATCCCAACAGATAGTAGATTAGGTAGAGAATTATATGGACTCAACTGTTTAATCTGAGTCCATGGAGAAATAAGGAGTAGAAATAGATTAGATTTCCTGTTTTCAAAAATAAAATAAAATAAAAAAAATAAATGTTGTAAAAGAGTTTGCCAATCCAAGTGCACTCTAAATGAAGAAAAAATGTTAGATCAGTAGGATTGGGTAGGTAGAAAGCTTGTTGATGAAGATCCATTGTTTTCCATGGTTGCTAATATGTTTTCAGGAAAAAGAAGAGCATTCAAGCAAAGAAGGAAGCCCAATGGATAAGGCACTGATCAGCCCCCCAGAGAATGCAAGTCTGAAGTTCTTGATGCCTTCAAGAAGACACCATTCCAAAGTGGAGCCACTGTTGGCCACCTATAAAAATTTTTCTATCAAAAGGTGGCCAAAAAATTGTTTAGCCTTTAAGGAACAGTTTCATTGCAGAAAGTGTATCTCTTGAAGCCTCTAGAAGACATCATATCCTTGTTTCAATCTTCATTGCTGTTCCCATTTCAAGCTCAGAAAATTCTGCTGAATTCCATGAGAAAGACTATTGCAAAATCCCCTTTTTTCCCCTTCCTGCACTCAGAAACTAACCTTCATTTTTACTCTCTTTTTCCCCATCAAGATCCCTCATTCTCATAATTTTTCCATCTCCCCTTCATCAAAATCCCTTTCATAAGGTTTTAAGATCCTTTTTGGCCTTATCGAAACCCCCAAAACCCTTTGAAAACCATCGAAGATCCATGAAAAAATCACATTTTCATATTAAGGGTTTAAGTCCCCTTGGGCTAAGTCCCTAACTCTATAACCCCCGGTCATATGCTTCTCCATGCGCCCACAAGCCCTGCAATTGGGTGCCAAGCCATTTTGAATAAATATTTCCGCCCAAAGTTTAAAACCTTTGGTTATATATTAAATTTGTCAGATTTACTATGAAAAAAATTTTCTGCCAGTGCAAAAATTCAAATTAATCTCCACCGTCGATTTGATCCGTAGATCGACGGTGCGGAACCTATCATGGTCGATGGTCCTCGCCGCGCCAAACAATGTGCAGAAAGCGGCGGTATCCATCGCACCGCCTTCTGAGGGCTGGCGGTATTTTTCATTTCGGAGCGATTCCATACAACGATTGACGCATGGCACAAGCACTATTTGAAAACCGCCCCCCCATCGCACGTTAACGTTCGTCCACAGATCCGGCACGATATTGTTGTGCACCATCCGATCTGGGGCGGGCCATCCATCGGTAGTCGCTCCCCGAAGATGCGCGGGAGTTAACCTAGGCAAATAGTGCCCCTGGCCCACCGTCTGTCGCCCTCCGACGCGTCCTCAACCGTTGATCTCCTCCTGAGATCGACGGTCCAGATTTGATTGCATTCTCCATCGTTGCCCGGTCCTAGCGCCACATCAACATCCACGTGACAGATTTCTATTGGGCAGGTCTCCATGTTTTCCTTGTCCAATCAGCATTTCCGGACCTGGGAACTTTACTTAACATGATTTAATTGGATTTTTGATGTCCGGGTGTATTTTCTAAAGTTTAATGGCGCCCGATCTCCATCGTTGATCGTGTGGGCCGATCTCATCCGATGGCCCAGGATCATCTCGAACCCACACACTATTTTTTGCCGAAACAAAGGTTTTTTAACTGATTTTCTCCAAAAACCGACGACTCCACGTTATTTCGCCTGCGCTTCCCACCGTCGATCTTTGCGTGATCGACGGTTCTGATTTAAACTTTTCTTCCGCCGTCTCTTTGACTTTTCCCGATCAATCTCGATCGTTGGATGATGCCATCCAACGGCCACGCTCTCTCCATGTGCCTTCTGAAGCAGTCAGCCTATATATGCAGGATTTTTTAATAGTTTTTCATATTTTTGCAGGGTTAAATGGTTTTTCGCCATTTCTGAAGAAAATTCAGAATCAAAGGGTGACGATTTTCCGGCCACTGATCCATCAAAGAAAGTCATCCACAAGATTCGAAATTCACGTTTTATCAATGATTCATGAGGCATTGATGCCATATCATTCCTGCGCGGCCATGTACACCAGCAAAAAATAGTTAATCAAGCGTCGATCAAAGAGTATCAGTGTCGAAGACAGAATGAACCAGAACATGAGTTTGAAGAGCCAAAACACAGATCTCAAGTAAATTAAAGGTGTTTTAGGGAAAGACGAAGACATCTGTCGGGCTGAGAAACCCTCCACCACCATAAGCAGAGGCCAATTGAAACCTCTCCAGCTCCTAAAGACACCTGCAACCTCACAGAAATCAATGAAGGTTCAGTCATTACCAGAACAATAGGTGTTTACCTGAAGATAGCTGAACAATTAATACAAATCAAAGAATCTTATCCCTAATTGTCGGCAGAACCATCTTAGAAGATTAAGAACAGTTCAGAAGCACATCTTTCGATCATTATGCCTCGAAAGGCAGGAATAGATGTTATGGAGTAGAGTTAGAAATGATTACATAATTAATGATATTTGATCCTTGGGAAATCATCCCACCTCCTCTTTCTTCTATAAATACTTCTGTAGAAGGTGTACAAATGTTGGTCTCTGGACATCTGAATGCATGTAATGGTTTTCTGAAGCTACTGATGCACTGTCTGCAATTTGAAGATAAATACGCTGATATGAGAAGTTTGAAGTTGTAGAGACCCTCTGGGCTTGCTGATTGTAACTGGTTTGAACATCAAATACAAGCTACTGATTTATGGGATCCTGATTTGTGTCAATGGTGATGTGTTCCTCACTGTCAATTGTTATTTTCTTTAAGGTTTCACTCTGTCCATTTTATCTGATAAGGAACAGCGAGCATAGAGCTAGGACTTACTCTCAATAGTACCCTACTCTTACTGAAAGCTTTATTTTCTATGTTTTTCTCTTGTTAATACTGAGTATATTAAAGCACTTGCCTGATCTAGATCGCTCATTATAATGATCATCAATGTTTTCCTTTAGAATATGCTAAAAGAAGGTTGGTTTCAAAGTACTCACCTGATTTTAAGCTGTTCTAACTGTTTTTGAATGTTTTTTGACTGAAAGTACTTCAAAGCACGCAAGTTTAAAAGCACTTACCTGATCTCATAATGCTTTTATCTTTTGTTTCTCTAAACTGAAAGTACTTCAATGCAGGCTAGTTTAAAGGTACTTACCTGATCACATAATTCTTTTATGTTTTGTTTCTCTAAGCACATGTTGAAAGCAAGATAGTTTAAAAACACGTACTTGATCTTAGACTGTGCACTGTTATTCATTTGTTTTGCTCTCCATTTTCTATCTATTTCATTCCATAAAATCAACTTTAGAGATCCTTTGACACAAGTAACTTGCCCCATGGATCCTTCTTGAACCTTGATGTCCAATTAAAATCCTCCTATGACTCCATAGCCCAATGGGTTAAAACTATCTTTTCCTTTTTCTATCAGCCGAGTCATTCCTTCACTTGCAGACATCTTCACCCTTTATTTTGAAGTGCCTTCACCTTCATCATGTCTTTGCCCAACCAAAAACAAACAAACAAAACCCATGCTCTTCAGACCTAGCCTAATATCACAATTTCAGACTTTAAAGATCACATCTTTAAACTCATTCATAGAGAGACCCCTCTCTGGATTAAGGAGGGCTAGATCCTTGAATCCCAAAGCGGTTTGATGTTCCCCTGTAGTTGGACTTTTTCCAATCTTGCCAATTACAGGGTGCTAACAGAACCCAAATCTGGCAGAATCTCCTTCTTAAATGGAAGTTACCTGCTCCTCTAAATGTTAACAAAGCTATCATGTCCAGTTTTAATGTTCTAATGGCTAGTTTCTAGCTTTTTTGTGGCTGCAACCTCCTTCTGGCGTAGTCTCTGCGCTGGCTTCATAGATACCTGCGTGCTCGCAAAATTCGTTGCCCAAAATCTTGACAAGAATTTTTCCAACCTCTGACAACTTTCTTTAAAGTTGTGCGCCCTCTCTCATATGTCGTGATCACTAAGAAATTCTTCTAGCCATATAATCATTTAGCGCGCGCAGGGATGGGGTCATCCCTATAAGGTTTTAGGTGACTACCTTTAACATATAGAAGAAGTAATTCACCATTTAAGGTAGCCAAACGAACCGAACCTCATTTTGTGATTTCCTTGATAATATAGGGCACGAGCCAGTGCATCTTGAATTTCCCTGGAAAGCGCGCAAACTTATTGTCACAAAGTAACACCAAATCCTCCTTCTGAAAAATCTTCTATCTGATATGTCGATCATGAAAAGCCTTCTCGTGTGCCTTCTGCACCTATTGGTGAAAATCAACAATGGATCTAGCTTCTTCCAGCGCAAAAAGCTGTGACAACTGCTCCTCCATAATTTCTGGATCAACCATGTTGGTGATTGTTGTGATGCGTAGAATGGGGACAATGTATTCCATTGGCATCACAACCTCCTGTCCGTAGACCATCTTGAAATATGTTTGTCTCGTCAGCTTCTTGCACATGGTCCTGTTTGCCCACAGAACAATAGCGATGTGCACATCCTAGTCATTTCGATTGGTGTTGCATATCTTTGTGAGCGCATTTTCCAGTATCTTATTGAAATCTTCTACGGTTCCATTTGCCTGAAGATGATAGGGTGTGCTCTTCTGATAATGTATTATGAATTCTTTTTTTAGCGCCTAAATGGTATCATTTAAAAAATGTGTAACCTGATCACTCATCAGAGTTTTTGGACACCCAAAGCTTCTCATAATATTATCAAAGATAAAGTGCACAAACATCTCTGCAATGCATTCTTTCACATGTTGAGCCTCCATCCACCTAGTTAAGTAATCTGTAGCAGTGATGATATATCATGCTCCAATATTCTTCCTTGGGGGGTTAATTGGTCCAACCAAATTAATTTCCTACTTGTCAATGCCCTGCAAAGTTACCTGCGGCGTTAGTGTAATCTCGCCTTTACGGGAGGGCCTTCCTATCCTCTGACATACATCACAAGCACGTCAATATTCCTTTGAATCAACGTGCACCGTAGGCCACCACAACCCAGCCCTTTTGACCTTCTGTGTGGTCGGGTTTCTAGTATAATGACCACTTGCAACACCTCCATGTGCTTCAATAGAGATGCTATGTCTTTCAAATTCAGGAACATATCGCCTCAAAAATTCATTAGCTCCCATCTTAAGTAATTGACCTACAATCAAGGTGAAGTCTACTGCGCGCATGGCCAAATCTTTCTTCTGCTTATTTACATATTCCGCAGGTGCACTTCTAGTGGTCAGAAAATGGATGATATCTACAAAATGATCATCAACTATCTTAATAGCAAACAACTGCACGTCTGGTAATCCATCCTCCAAATTAGTTGGTTTTTCACCATTTTCAATGCGCGATAAGTGGTTGGGTCTTGCGTTCAACCTTTTAGGCTTCACAATCACCTTGAAATCATATTCCTAGAACGAGATGAGCCATTTGCAAATCTCCCCCCCAACACAGGATTGTTCACTAGGTATTTCAAAGCAGAGTGATCTGTGAATATCTTGAAATGACCTTCAAGTAGATAATGACAGAAATTTTGCAGCACATACACCATGGCTAGCCCTTCTTGTTCTGTGGTTGAATAATTGCACTCAGTATTTGAAAACTTCTGGCTTGCAAACACAATCGTATGATCAATATCTCCAACAGTTGGCTGCGCTAATATAACTCCTAGTGCGATACATGAAGCATCAACATGGACATGGAATTCCTTTGACCAATTCGGGAATACCAAGATAGGCGCACTTACCATCTTCTCCTTGAGTACGTCCAAACTCTTTTGACAATCCTCATCACAAAAGAAGTTGGCGTCCTTCTTCAGCAGCTTCTCCATCAACGCAATTATCTTTGCATAAGCTTGAATAAAATTCCGATAATATCCAGTATGTCCCAAGACCAAGTGCAGCTGTTTCACATTTGTTGGGGGATCCATATTAATAATGAAAAAAATTTTGGCTGGATCAACTATCATTCCTTGTTGAAAGACAATATGTCTAAGCAAGATACCAAAGGGGACACAAAATACACACTTCTTCAAGTTCAGATAAATCTGGTACTGCCAACAAGTGTCTAGCATCAAACATAGGCTGGAGACATCTTTATTTAATAGTCAAAAAATAGTTCAATCATCAAAGTACACTTATAAGAACTTGTGGATATAGTCTTTCAAAGCAGAAACTACTACGTGTGGAAATAGGGTTGGCGCATTCTTCAAACCAAATGGCATCACAGTATATTGGAATGAACTCCATTCTCTCGCAAAGGTAGCCTTGCTCTAGTCTTCAGATGCGATCCTTATCTGATGATATCCTGAGAAGCCATCAGTGAATGAATAGGATTCATGCCCTCCTACATTTTCCAACACCTCTGAGAATGGGGTCGGAAAAGGATCACGCATAGAGGCATCATTCAATTTTCACAAGTCAACACAGATCCTTATTTCACCTTTTGTATTTTTTTCTTGGACTACCATGGGACTCACCCAGTCTGATTCCTCTATTGGCTCAATAATTCCTGCAACAACCATCTTTTCCAGTTCTTCCTTAACCTTTTGCTTATACTTTGGGTTCAACATGTAAGGGTGTTGCTTAATAGGCATAACATCTAGTTTCTGAAGGTTTTAACCCTGTACAAAAATTATCTGCAAACGAATCTTAAAAACATAAAATAAACAATAGCAAGAGCATAAAACATAAAATAGATATACACAGATATTTTCCCCTGGATCCAAAATCGGGACGACCAGCTTGATTTTTCATTACATTCATTTTAGTGTTACAACACATATATATACATGCCGAAGCATACATAAACCCCAATCCATTAACCTTGGATTAGAACATAACTGTAGTTCCCTTGATCGGATCTACAAAATACCAGGGGCCGAAAACCATCATGCCCCAAAACCATGTGCAAACCCATGCACAAAACCATGGGCAGATCTGCCCACCCAAAAATAAGGTCCTAATTTTTTTTCCCGAGGCGCTGCTACGGACCCCGAACAAGGGGAACTGCCACCCCCCCTGTGACCCCTGCTGCGCCTGGCGCAACATACAGGAGGTGCTATCGCCCTCCCTGTGAACCCCCCGTGCGTGACTAGTCGTGGAAAGAATATAACACATACCCAACATTCTCCCACTTGTTGTTTTCTTTCCGCAGGGGGCCACAGGAGAGCTTAGTCATTAGCCCAACTCTACAACACCCATTGTTTCTCTACAACAAGAGAACTTTTGAGTGCTCACAGACTTCGTCAATGCATCTGCAACATTCTTCAAGGTGTCCACCTTTACCAACAAAAACCTTTTAGCCTCAACCATATCTCTCATAAAATGATATTGAACATCAATGTGCTTTGTCTTTGAATGATAAACATGGCTTTTAGCCAAGAAAATTGCACTTTGGCTATCACAGTCTATCCTTATAGCTTGTTGCACCAACCCCATACTTGAACACAATCTCTGCAACCAAAATGCTTCTTTGCTTGCATGAGCGGCTGCTATGTATTCTGCCTCTGTAGTTGAAGGAGCCACTACAGACTGTCTTTTACTCATCCAACTGATTGCACCTCCAAATAGGCTAAACACATACCCACTTGTAGATCTTCTTTGGTCCAGATCTCTAGCCCACTCTGCATCAACAAAACCATGAATGTCCAACACTCTTTCCAATCCTATCCTTCCCTAGTAGCACAATCCATAATCACTAGTGCCACGCAAATATCTGAAAACTCGCTTCACTGCTGTCCAATGTTCCTTCCCTGGGTTTGACATAAACCTGCTCAATAATCCCACTGCTTGTGCAATGTCTGGTCTAGTACAGACCATTGCATACATCAGGCTACCCACTACACTTGCATATGGAACACGGGACATATCCTTCTCTTCTTCTTGTGTCTTGGGACACTGTTCAGCAGGCAGATTTGTACCTACATGAATCGGAACATTCATCGGTTACTATCTTGCATATTGAACCTCTGCAATATAGTCTTGACATACTTCCTTTGGTTTAACTAGAGCTTCCTCTTTTCCTGATCTCTCTTAATTTCCATGCCAAAAATATAGTTTGCAGCACCAAGATCCTTCATGTTGAATTTGGAGAACAGTTGGGTCTTCAAATCTTGGATAATTTCTTTGTCATTTCCAATCAACAACATATCATCCACATACAAGACCAAATAAATAACACGGTCACCAATTAATTTAAAATAGACACAGTGATCCTCCTTGCTTCTGGTGAAGCCAAGTCCTCATATATAGGTATCAAATTTCTGATACCACATCTTTGGTGACTTTTTTAACCCATACAGAGACTTCTTTAACCTGCATACCAGTTCTTTCTTCCCCTTCACCATAAATTCTTCAGGTTGTTTCATGTAGATATCCTCTTCCAGATCCCCGTGAAAAAATGTTGTCTTCACATCCATCTGTTCTACCTCAAAATCAAATGCAACAACGACAGATAAAAGTAATCTAATAGAAGTAACTTTGGCAAAAGGAGAAAAAATATCACCAAAATCAATTCCCGGCACCTGGGAATAACCTTTTGCTACCAACCTAGCTTTATATTTCTCCACCTTGCCTTCTACATTCATCTTCTTCTTAAACACCCATTTTCTCTCGATAGGATTCCTTCTAGCCAGCAACTCCACCAGATCCTATGCCTCATTTTTATGCAAGGATGCCATTTCATCAACCATGGCCTCCTTCCAGAGTTTTCCATCCTCTGAATCTACTGCCTCCCTGACGATTATGGAATCATCATCAGTTATAGTTAAAGAAAAAATTGAATAGAAAGCAGAGGAACTATACCTTTCTAGTTGTCTTCTTTCCCGAACTGATATTCTCAGAGCTGGAGTTTGTGGCTCTTCCTCTTATGAGTCTTCTTCTGTTGTAGAGTTTGATTCATCCTCCTTTAGCTAAAACTCTATCTTCTCAGGTTCCTTTGGTAAGACTTCATGTTTAACAACATCTTTCACCTCTCTAAACACCACATCTCGGCTGTACACAACCTTCCTTGTTTCCAGGTTCCAAAGCTTGTAACCCTTTAAACCATCCATATACCCAATAAAGATGCACCTTTCAGGTTTATTATCCAACTTGGTCCTTTTCTCCTTTGGAACATGTACATATGAATCACATCCAAATACCCTCAGATGTGAAAGAGAGGGTTTCTTACCAGTCCATACCTCATGTGGAGTATTATCCTCCAACGCTTATGAAGGTGATTTGTTAACCAAGTAGCATGCAATCTCCACTGCCTCTGCCCAGAATTCTTGTCCTAACCTAGTACCACTGAGCATGCTTCTTGCCTTTTCCACTAGCATTCTGTTCATTCTTTCTGTAACTCCGTTTTGTTGAGGAGTGTATGGAGTAGTCTTCTACCGTGCTATACCACACTTCTTACAGAACTCTTCAAATTCCTTCTTGTAGAACTCCCCACCATTATCTGTCCTCAACACCTTTATCTTCTTCTCTGTCTAATTTTCCACCAGAGCCTTAAATTCTTTAAATCTGTCAAAGACTTCAGATTTCTTCCTTAAGAAATATATCCATGTATTCCTTGAGAAGTCATCTGTGAATGAAACATAGTACACAGAATTACCCAGTGATGGAACCGACACAGGTCTAAACACATCACTGTGCACATGCTCTAATATCTTGTTCGCCCTCTTAGCACCAGAAGGAAAACTCACCCGATTTTGCTTCCCATATACACAATGTTCACAGAAATCGAAATCTAGAGAGCTATTAGACATACCTTCTACCATACCATTTCCATGCAGTATCCAAAGGCCCTTCTCTCCAATATGTCCAAGCCTTTGATGTCATAGCATGGTCTTTTCTCCAGAGACCGCTAGGGTTTCCACCCCACTTTCGGGAACCACATAACTATTGCACCCATCAATAATAGTGCTGCCTTGAAGCTTGTATAGAGTTCCAATCCGAACTCCCCACATTAATACCAGTGATCCCCGAGCCATCTTACAAGTATCTTTCTCGAACATTGTTTTTACACCTACATCATCCATCTTGCTTACAAAAATTAGATTTATGGTCAATGCAGGAATGTGCAAAACACTAGGAAATGTTCTAATCCTTCCACCTTGCAGCTTTGACTTGACTTTTCCACGTCCAACGATTCTAGCCTTCCTATCATCACCTAAGAAGACATCACCGCCATCATATTTCTCATACTCGTAGAACTACTCCCTATGGGGAATGAAGTGAAAGGATGCACCCGAGTCAATCAACCATGACTCATGATCTACATGTGTATTTGAAGAAAAAGCCAAATACACATCCCCACCTTCATCCGAGTTGGTTTTTGCCTCGAAGGAGCATCATCAGATCCCTTTCCTTTCTTAGGAGCTTTAAATCTGCAATCCTTTTTGTAGTGCCCTTCCTTTCCACATTTCCAGCACACCTTTACAAACTTTCCAAGAGATTTAGATCTCCCACTCAAAACCTTATTCTTTTTTATGTTCTGGTACCTTCCTCGTACAGATAGGGCATCTCCATTATGACCCTCCATATTTCTCCGTTTCATTTCCTCTGACAGCAAGGATGAGACAATGTCATTAAAATTCAAGGTAGTTGTATTGCTACCTATTGCAATACACAAAAAACTGATGCACTTATCTTCATCTGAGATTTTAATATAAATAGATGACAACTAACTTACCACAGTATTGAAGGCGTTCAGATGCTCTGTCACCATGTCTCCATCCTTCATCCTCAAGTTATACAAATTTTTCTGCAGGAATAATTTATTCACCAGAGACTTAGATTGGTACAAAGTCCCAAGTTTATTCCACAAATTCTTCATCGTATCTTCCCCAGATACATTCAACAATACTGAATTTGAGACACACAACCATATTGTGCTCTTCGCCTTTCGATCCAACTTTTTCCAGTCTACATCTGACATTGCAATTAGTTTAGTACCCAGATCTACCACGATCCACTACTCTTTATTCACCAGCAGATCCTCCATCTTAAGCTTCCAAAACTCAAAGCTCTGACCATTAAATTTCTCAATCTCTATCTTTCCACTGCTCGCCATCTTCTTTCACCGCAAGAATCGATCCCACAGATCTCCCCCTGAACAGGGTCTACCACAGGCCTGAGCAAAAAACCCCTCAGCAGCAAAGGCTTCCTCTTGAAGCCGAAACAACTCTGATACCAAATGTAGGTTTTAACCCTGTACAAAAATTATCTGCAAACGAATCTTAAAAATAGAAAATAAACAATAGTGAGAGCGTAAAACATTAAAAGAGATATACACAGAGTTTTTCCCCTGGATCCCAAATTGAGACGACCAGCTTGATTATTCATTATATTCCTTTTTAGTGTTACAACACATATATATACATGCCGAAGCATACATAAACCCCAATCCATTAACCCTGGATTAGAACATAACGGTATTTCCCTTGACCGGATCTACAAAATACCAGTGGCGGAAAACCATCATGCCCCGAAACCATGTGCAAACCCATGCACAAAACCATGGGTGGGTCTGCCCATCGAAAAAGAAGGTCCAATTTTTTTTTCCTGGGGCACTGCTCTGGACCTCGAACAGGGGGGGTTTTCACCCCCCCTGTAACCCCCCTGCTGTGCCCAGTGTAATGTACAAGGGGGGCTATCGCCCCCCCTATGACCCCCCCCCCGCGCGTGACTAGTTGTGGAAATAATATAACACATACCCAACAATTTCAAGGTGATTTTCATCACACCAAGATCTCCAATAATCCCTTTTAGCTCAGAAAATTTAGTGGGAAACAACTCTTGATACTCAGAGAGAAGCTCTGTAATCTTACCCATTATATATTCATCCCAATAATCCCCTATTTTGGCAAACTTAGGTTTCTATTCTATCCCAATATTAACTTGATGAGTTTTAAGAGGTTTAGTAACATCTGATAATGCAATATCAGGTCCAACAACTACGCGCTAACCCTCAGACTCAGGAATGTTAATGTTTCTTGGATCCTCTTCGTTGTCTTCAGTGGTCACATTGCAACATTTAATTGTAGCGTCTATCTGCGCATTACATTCCGGTGAGGCCCATACCACTGATACCTTTGGAATACCGAAGCTAACATCTCGAATCTCCTGTAATGCCTCATCAACACTCTAGAACCCACTTTCAAAGCTGAAAGTCAAAATGAAGCTTTCCTTCTACGCAACCCATTCGACAATACCATGTCGTAGCTGTTGGGCCAAGGAAAAGGTATAATTCCTCTCCTTATTTCCTTGATAATTTTTATGTTTTAGGAAATTTTATCCTTAATTTGTAATGATTCAAGAGAAAAGGATGGTAAAATAAAGTTGGAAATAGTATAGTTAACGTGAGCTTTTCTGATATCAAAAAGGTTATAATTTGAGTAAATTGATATGCAGATTAGGCTAAATGAAAAATTCTTGTTCCTCAAGATATTTGAACAAGATATTGATCAAGCCGACACCGCATTTATAGAAAATTGCATCTTCATGTATGAGCACGGTTAGAGAATGAAGTCAAAAGGAAATTGATCGTTACTATACAAAGGCTTATGATTGAGAGAGCAATCATGGGAATATTTTGATTCTCAGGATAACTCTATATTCAATTTTCAAATGTAATATATAAGATAGCAAAGTGAAAGACAAATTTTGTTCGTTGTTCATGTTCCATTTTATTATTTCACTTTTACTGAGGTTATTCTGTAAAACACTTTGAATTTAATGAAGCTGCGCGAGATTTTACTTTAGTATTTTGGATTGAGTTTATCTAGGTAGTACTTCTGGAGACCATGGGCCCAGTCACCAGAGGTTTTACTATCTATTATGTATCATTGATAATAAGATTACCTTTATATAATTCACATTAGTTGTATTAATTTTTACTTTCCTTTTCTTTTAGAGTAGGTAATCAATTGAATTTTGTATCTTGAATTTTGTTAAGTATTTTTTGAAGTTATTGGATTGCATCACACAGATGTGAAGTGTGAATGTGTGAATCTTAGAAGTTATTTTTGAGAGGTAGAGACTTTCGAGCATTCATGTGATTAACAATTTCTCCTTATGCGTAGGATTTTTCGAGAAATAGATTAAAATGGTTTGTGAGTTAGAGTAATTTATTTCATCAGAATTGTAATCATTTGTTGCTATCATTTATTTCCACAACGGTTGAATTAGAATAATGATTCATGTAAATTTTTCATAAACATTATTTTGCACTTTTCCATAGTCTAAAACTCTATTTTTGCATATATTTTTCCTATAGCCTTGATATAAAAGACGAATCCCAGGTTGATAAGATTAATGAGATAGGATTAAGATCAATTTTTAGCAGTCATCTTAGTGCCCAAAATTTTGGCGTTGTTGTCAAGGAGGTTGTCATCTTGGAAGGCCAAGTATTGAAGATGGAAGGTAAGAACCTATGCATGCGTTGAGTAAAAAGCTTGCACCTATCTCCCACTTTCAGCTGATGCGATTAGGCTATGTAAGTGTGTATTTAGTTTCTTTTCTGATTTAATGTTGGTGCAATTAGGTTATGTAAGTGTGTATCTAGTTTCTTTTTCGATTTAAAGTATTGATGTGTAGTAAGATTTAAATTAAGTGTGTATGACTAAGAAAAATAATAAAATAGTAATAGAACAAAAAACAACACCAAAAACCACAAAAACCCGAGGATCAGTGAGCCTTGGGAGAATGCCCTTTATTGAAAAAATTATCCGAAAAGCTGAATCTCAAGCATCAGTAGGACCCCAAATAGTTTCTGGGAAGGGCTCTACAACAATCCCCTCAAGTGGCAGAATCACCAACTACAACTCACGCTGAGATTCACAGCAAAGCTAAGGGATCTAAGCAAAGCTTTCAAAGAACATTTGTTCGGCACTCTAGTCCTTCAAAAGAGGGAAATTATTGTAATTTAAAATAAGGATAAGGAGAAACTTGTGGAGCAGATCCACGATCCTCAAGATTCAAATCTCCTATGATCTTGATAGAAGAGAAAACACTTGAGATCCTAGATTTAGGTAGTACAGTAAAACCCCCTAGAGAGCCAAGTAGTATCCATAACTCCCTCGCTAAAATAATACCTCCTGATCAAGAAATCCTGGAAGATTACTGACAGATCTTCGATCATATGGAAACTCAAGCACAAAAAAACCAGACTTCGAAATTAGAATACCCTATTGTCGATTTGGTGGCTAATGCCCCGATGAAGGCCATCCCTTTACAAAATATTCCAACCTTCCATGGGATGAACTTAGAGGATCCAGATTCCTTTTATTTGAATTTGATGTCTTGTGCAGAGGGTATGATTATACCACTGATCCACAAAGATTAAAACTGTTCCCTTCTAATTTGAAGGGGGTGGAATTATGATGGTTTATGGGATTGGGAGGGGGCACTATCGATTCTTGGGCTGCAATGAAAAAATATTTTCTTACAAAATATCAAGATTATTGTCAATCCAGGGATTTAAATGATAAAATTTTAAAAATGGCTACAAAATAAAATGAAACTTTAGAAGAGTATATTGAGATATTTCATTACAACTTACATAGATCTCCATATACTACCTTACCAAAAGAAGTATTAAAAGATTATTTAATAAAAGGCATGAAAGACGAGTGGATAGAAACGTTGAATTTAATGGGTCAAGGTGATATTTATCAAGAAGAATATGACAATATTGTTAAAATGTGTATTAGGTGTTCACGTGGCAGTACACGAGCCAGATCTAGAGTAAAGGTATTCCCTCACTCAAATCAGAAAAACCAATGGAGGAGATGTAACACAAAAATAAATTGGTAATCTTTTAGAAGATTTTAAAATTGACATTTTTGGCACACTGACTACAAAGTTAGATGTTTTTTAGGCTAAACAAAATCAAGTTGAGTCAGAGCGAGAATTCGCCATATTATATCCACGATGTCGAAAGAAACACATGGAGAGGGAATGCCCATTGGACGTGGTTTGAACCTGTGCTATTTTCACTAAAGAACATTCAACAGAACAATATACATCACTCCCAAGATTAAAAGTTGTATTCAAATAAGTCGAGGAGGAGACAAACGCGTATACCTGATGGCTCAACGTCGATCATGGCAATCATGTCCTCTAGGTATGATACAAGATACCCCTCATTTTATTATAGACAATACATGCAACAAAATAATCCTGGAAATGCATGGCATATATAGTCACCATTTAATTATCCCTGGCAATCTCAGTCATATCCTACTTCACCATGGATGAATCAATCATTTGCTTGATCACCATGGCCAAATCCCTAATATCCTACCCTATTGTGGAAAAATCCAATTACTAACTCTTATCCCTTGGAATGGTCGAACATGCCTGCACATAATTCAATATGACCTTAGAATTGGAAACGTCCTACGGGATTGGTAAATCCACCCCTGGGGATGATCCCTCAATCTCAACCCACACTGCAAGCTCCATTTCAGTTACCTCATAACCCCCAACCTCTGATGCATCCTCAACTTCTGGCTCAACCAAATCCTAACCCCAAAAACAATAGACCTGTCTAGTATGTGAAAATCGTTGAAAATGCGGTATGAAGTAAACCCCTTAGGATGTAATGAGCTCCGGGTGAGATCTGGACACATTGTTTCTCCTGAATAAAATTAGAACGATCAAGAGCAAGAAAACAATAAATAAGAATAGACTATGATAAATAAGAACAAAGGAAACAAAAACCACATTCGAGCAATGAAACCCTGAAAAAATCATAGCTACTTCCCCTCCATTCCCTGAAAGGCTCACGATAACCAAACCAACAATCTACCCTGATTTTGATATTGTAGGGGAATTTAAAAAATTGTGTATAAAAATTCCCCTCCTGCAGGCTATACGAGACATCCTGATTTATGCCAAAACGATCAAGGAGTTATGTGGGAAAAAGCCTAGGAAGAAACCAAAAGATCCAACCTCTTGTGACCTTCTTTCATTCTTCATTCGTTTCTCGTCCTGAAGATGGATCCCCGTTGGGATTCAAAACATCGACAATTGTTTTATGATACTGTGGATAATCCAGTTTCTGCAAATAATGAAGACAACCACAAAAGTTTGAGAACTATAAAGATCCAACCTGTTAGCCTATTACTGCACATGACATGGAACAATGTTCCCTATAAGAAATTCACAGGGCAGAGGTAGAGAAGCAGTTACAGCGAAACAACAGCAAATGGCAGAGTCATGCACGCATGCAGGTCAAGTCGTGAAGATGGGAAAAATTTTGAAAGGGGCAAGCATTCTACGAACAACCATGTTATATTAAGCCTTATCGTTATACCATATATATATATCAAAACTCGTTTAAACCTTTGGTGGGACCCCATATACCTCATCGCATATCGCTGTCACAAATTTTTTTTTATAACAATCAAATTCCAAAACTTATAAAATCGCAGATGCGATATGATGTGGGACCCGATCCCCGCCACCCTTTCCTTTCCATTTCATTTTTCCTTTGAAAAACATCAAAATTTACCTTTTCATTGCTTTTCCCTTGCTCCGATTCCCAATTCCCAATCACTATCAAAAGTGGGCCCTCATCGCATTTCGCAAACATTACGTATTTGGCCTGGAGACTAAAATCTAAATATTGCGATCACTGATTTGCGATTGCGATATCACATCGCGTTTGTTTTATCATTGTACTCGCCCGCAAGTCTATCCATTTTACTTTGCGATGCGGTAAGCCGACCCCACCTCAGTAGCTCTGCCTCCTCCTCATAAGCCATTACACATATACCATATAAAATTTATAATACTTACTGCTCAAACTCTCGCCGATTCATAACACTCCGCTGATAGCTAGTGGGTCCCTCTCCCCGCACATCGCAAAACCTGAAACTTGACCCCCGCAACGTATAACTAAACACTATAAGTTGCGATATGCACTGAAGGTCCAATCACACTTACCCTTCATGCCATTTCCTTCCCATCACCCTCCATCTTTCCTCCATCTCTGTGTTGGGAAAAATACTGAGAGGGGGGGGGGTGAATCAGTATTTTCTGCATACTCAAAACTTTTTCACTTTTTCATTCTTTAAAACCCATACGCTACTTTCCTTTAGTAAACTCGCGTATATACGCGGATACCTTTCATTCAACTAGCGTATACACAGAGATCTAAATATGTCATTAGTTCTTTGCTTATATCATTCCATTATTCATTCATCAGATGTTCAATAAGAAATAAACATGTGCAGTAAGAACAGAATAAACCATCACACAAAGCATCACACATGAACACCAGGATTTTTAGGTGGAAACCCAAGTCGGGAGAAAACCACCGCTGCAGTTGCTCAGCCTTCAGTATTTTATTATAGAGAAAACATCTTACAACATATGTGCTGGCGCAGACTTGACCAGCACGCAGGCACCCACCTGCGCTCGTTTACCAGCCTCTCTTGGAAGGGAGCTCCAACCCCCTGACTCGTTTACCAGCCTCACCTGGAAGGGAGCTACGACCCCCCGATCTCGTTTACCAGCCTCACCTGGAAGGGAGCTACAACCCCCTGACTGAAGGCTACAACCCTCAGCACCACCTTGGACCACGTTTCATCAATTTTCATACTGGATCCAAAAACTTCAATAGAACAACACTTGCAGGCCACGTTTCATCATATTTTCAGACTGGACCCTTTCATACTTTTAAACACAAGCATACATCACCAACAGATGCTTATCAACACAGATCAGATAGCAGAAACACATCAGAACAGATCAGATATTTCATACCCTTTGCTTCAGAAAACCCTAGTTTGCATACGCGCTTTTACTTCACTGATGTCGCGTATATACGCGCTTCTGTCCACACAAACCGGCGTGTACCTCAGTACATATTTCATTGTGCATACGCGCTTTTTCTTCATTGAAGCCGCGTATATACACGCTTCCTCTGCGGCGAAGTAGCGTATAGATCTTCAACCATTATAGAGCAACATACTCCTTCAGATCAGATATTCAGTTCAGATTCAACCCTTTACTTCAGACAGATGTTCGCCTCATCACAGATCCAATCACTCCATAAACAGATCTAGCAAATACAGATACATTTCAGATCTAGATATCCCGCTTCATCATCTCTTCATTGGTGCATCATAGATTCAGATCTATCATCAAACCTTTACCCTTTCCATACAGATATACTTCACAGAGAAGTATTCATTCAAGCTCAGACATCTTGCACCCACACTCATGATTTGTACAATGAATTTCTTCTCCTTATATAGGTTTATCCTTTTTCAATACCACGAGCCAAAACAATACCATGAGCCTTCAATACCACGGGCCCCTTTTTCAATACCATGAGCCAAACCAATACCATGAGCCTTCAATACCACGGGCCCCTGGATTTGCACTTTTTGAGCGCTTTTTCCCATACGCTACTTGGAACATTTTTTTCCGCGTGCATACGCGACTTGCCTTAGACAGATCTGCGTATTCATAGAGACATACTCTTTTCATCATACTTTGAGCACATTCTGAATTCATATCTTTATTGCCTTCTGTACACACTGTAGATACATCATATTTTCTTCATCAAGAACATATTCTAGCAAGCACAACTTCATCAAGTAAGTTGCCATCATCTTTATCAAGTGGGTTGCCTTTCAGGGACAACACTCAACATCATAATATCAACAAGCATCATATCACATCAGATTTACATCATTTACCAAGTTCATCAGGTCAAGACTATCTTCATCAGGTGGATTGCTATCAAGGACAACACATGTCAACAGTCGCATGTCTTCATCTTCATTTAGTGGGTTGCCATCAAGGACAACACTCTGCATCATATTTCCAACACTCTGCATGCCTGCCATACATTCATCGGTCCTCGTTGAATTTCGCATGCCCCCATCCAATACGGTAGACCACTCTTGCCCCCCTTCGAAATTTGGTTTTTGGTTTGCTATTCAAATATAATACAGTATTCTCTGTGGAACATGCATAGGTGGTCTATTCAGGGTGCTCATAAGTTCTCTGCTAAAGAGCCAGGCGCGAGCAGTATGACTTCCACTTCACAATAGATCGAGTGGAAATCAGAGGACTGAGGGAGTGGAAACTTTCAAGTAACAGATGGAGCCGTATTATGATAACCATGCCTGCCCACCTACAAATGCTCCTCGCCATCCCGTTATAAATGCCCCCGTAATTGACATCAATGGGCGACCATGTCCTTTCTGTTTCCGGTTTAATTTTGAAGATTTTGCTGGTGAAATTTCAATTTCACCCCATTCCCATTTTAATTCTCTCCCATTCTTGTTTAATTCTCTCAGTACAGAAGTAATTTCTCAATGTACGCTCTGCAAGTTAGGTAGCATGTTTTGATTTCATAGATATGGGTCTATCATAAATGATTAAGTGCCGTAGACCCTCCAGGAAAACTCTATATATAGTAAGTTCTAAGATGAAAGTAGGGTTTAGGAATTTTGAAGAAATCTACTGTAGTTTTGTATGATTGTGCTCCCTGTGCTCTAAGACACATACTTAGGAGAGCTGTCAGAATTTAATTTCAATACAGAGCTGATATTTGGATTCCAGATGGATCAATGAGTAGTATGTATCTATTTCCTTATGTTATTAGTGATCTCATTTTTACATATAATCATCTGTTATGAAATGCCGCTTTGAAGGTTCGTGTAATGTAGTTGCTGGTAGTCTGTAGTTTTATTCATGAATTCATGTTTACATAATTCTTAGGTGTTAATTCTCATGTGTTACACTTTCCGCACTCCCTTAATTTGCGCTCCATGAACTTCGATTGTTGTTCACACCTCATTCATATCCATTTCCCTTGAGTTTATAGGGGACAAATTCTTAATCTCCTTAAGCCTGTCTTTTGTGAGCTCCTTCTAAGTTCTCTCTCAACACCTCTGCATATTGTAAAGCTTCTGCTCATTGTTTTATACTTAGCCCATCTAAAATCCATCAGGCTCACAAACTCTTAAGCTCTCTTATTGTTAGGGGAATTCACCTGAAACAGACTCAAATAGTCTTCTCCATTATTGAACCACCAAAACCATTATTCTCTTGAACTATATCCTGTCAAATGTATTTATACCATTGCCCACTTTTAACCTCTGATTTTAAGATGTCCTAGGCACTGGTCTTTTGCAACTCGAGGCTGTCTCTAGGAGCTACAACATATTTTTGGCATCGTTTTCGGGGAATGAAAGAAAACCTTTCCCTGGAATACGACATTATTTTCACCCTTCAATCAAGTGAGCACGAAGGGTTGAGAGTTGCATAGCCCTCACCTTGGCGACTCCATTGTTATTAAAGTTCAAATAAAGTGTAATATTGGCTTACATTAGGCCTCATACCTGAGCGGATACTTCTCAGTAGAAGACGTCTCGTGTATCTGATCCTGAAAATATTATATTTAAGAGAGTCTGGAGGGAGAAGCAGCCCATCCAGACTGACCCACCCTCATTTTCTCTAGAAGATTTGCCTTCCTCTTCTCAGAGAGCTGATATCTATGGTCTTGGTTCCATAGCCCATGTACGCGATTACCCTCCAGAAATATATGCTTTAGCCAGTTCAGACATAAGAAATGAAGTCGAATCCATTGATACTTCTCTACTCCACCTGCACCCTACTCCAGAAGCTGAAGAAGTCAAAAAAGTTATAGCACCTCAGATCTCATTATAGAAAAATATCCAAACCTCTACTCAGCATATACCTATTGTACCACTACCAAATCATCCTCGGAACTTACCACCACCACCCCTCATGGTTGTACCCAGCTTCCTCCTCAAAAAATATGCTCCATTGGCTTTACCTCAAGTATTTCATCACATGCCTCAAGATTACCTAAAGCTCTTGCCTATGTAGAAACATATTGAAGACTTCTGTGCCTTTGCTGAGAACGTGAATGTGGAGAACCTAGATGCGGTGTTGTGGCTTTTTGTCCAATCCTTCGATGGAGAGGTACAAAAGTGGTTCAAATCTCTTGCTAATAATGTAGTCACCACTTGGGAGGAAATGGAGAATTTCTTCACACAAAAATGGGGAGATAAGAGGAACCATGGATATGTTCTCATAGAGTTCAACGCTTTCAAAAAGAAACAAAATGAGGCTGTAACAAAATTTATAAAGAGGTTCAATAAGCTTTATAATAATCTTCCTCCTGAAATAAAGCCTCCCCAAGAAACTGCTAAGGTGGTCTTCGCCGGAGCTTTTGAACCAGAGTTTGGGTTCACCCTAAGAGAAAGAAATTCTGCCCCTTTGGATCAGATTCAGACTAATGCACTGTATGTAGAAGCAAACTTCGCTTCTATTGGTAAATTCAAAGGCAAGACAGAGCATGAAGCCAGAAGAAAGGGTATGGAGGAGGCTTCTACCTCTAATCAAGAAAGGGAATCACAGGAGTATAGGATTGAAGAGATGAATAAGCTGATCAAGAACCTCTCAAATAAGTTGGTGAAGCTTGAATTGGAAGCCAATAATTCCCCTCCTTGTCCTAACCAAATGATTCCAAATCGTGTGATTAATCCCTAGTACCGGAAGCCCCCTCTGTAGTTGTTGCAACGAGAAAGGAAAAAGCATAAAGATCACATCTAACCTCCTATATACCTGGAAGGAGAAATGGAGGGGTAGGCCTAAGAAGTCACAGATAGTCAAGAAGGTCAATTCCTCACTTATTCAGAAGATAAAGAAGGTGCACTCACCCTGCAAGATGGACCAGAAGAAAAGGAAGTGCCCCCCCAGAGGATCGAGATATTGATAATTACTGCAGGCAGTTTATGGACTTCATGCAAGCTCACCTCCATAAGAAGTATGACCTCAGGTCTTCTAGAAAGATAACCCGAGTGCAAGAACAAAACGAAGAATCAATACCAAGAGGACAGACCTTTTCTAGTTCCACCAGTAAGGGGAAGAAGCCTTTAGAAGAGTCTGCCCATCCTAAAGCCTCTATGCACACCTCCTCAAAATAGGTCTCTGATCCTCCTCAAAATGAGAGATCCACAACTATACCCTTGAAACTTCCCGACCCTCCTCAACAGCAGTTCAAATAAGTTGTCACAGGAAAATCTCCCACGGCCTTCAGCCTCCAGAAAGAATTAGAAAAGGTCAAGATCCCTGTCCCCCTAACTGAGCTCTTAAAACAACCCTCATGCAAGGCCCAAGTCTCTCAATTCATACTGCCCCAGGGTGTAGGCCCTCTCCTTGACAGCCTCAATCTCCAAGAAGAAAGGCCCTTGGTGGTTTTTGGACCTCATATAGAAGAGATGGACTCAGCCACTCCCCCATTCTATGTGACTCTAGTTATACATGACCTGTTACTACACAAATTCAAGCTGTATTCTGGGGCTTCGCATAATCTATTGCCATTATCTGTCATGGACTAGTTAGGATTGCAGATCACTAGGTCGTATTAAGATCTGTATTCATTTGATTCCAAGAGGGTGAAATGCTTGGGCATGATAAAATATATAGTAGTAAATTTAGCCTAGATTCTGGCCAAAAGCGTGCCAATGGATATTGTTATGGTTGATATCCCAGCTCGATTTGGAATGTTGTTGTTTAGATCCTGGGGTACCAATATTGGAGGATCCATAAAGCTCGACCTCACCTATGCCACTATTCTAGTGTTCGGTGGGGAGGAGATAATATTATATTGGGAATCCAGATTTTTGAAGATGGTCACCAAAGGAAATGGTTCCACAAATTTTCTGGTATATAGTAAGGAGGGTGAATTCTCTTGTTTTATGCTTGAGGACGATGAAGATTTCCTACAGGAAACAGAGATTTGTCCTATATTATGGAAATATCCTATGAGAAGGGAGGAAAACAAGATATGGACCTTGCAGTTTGATGGAGCTAATTCACATGAAGGCAATGGGGTCGGGGTTCCCAGAGGGATGCTTGGTTCCCCTCTCCTTTAAGCTGGAATTCGAAGCCACAAATAATGTGGCTGAAAATGAAGCACTGCTGTTGGGGTTGCAGATAGCTTAGAATATGAACATAAAAAACCTGAAAAACAAGTCAGGAACCAATGCCAAACTAAACACCCGCGCCTCAGAGCCTACAGGAATGAGGTATGGGATTTAGTTGAGAATTTCTTTTCTGCATTTAATATTCATTTCATGTCAAGGGATCAGAACAAAATGGCAGACTCACTAGCTATGGTTGCTAGTAATTTTTGCCTCCTGCAGAATCCTCTTCTCATATATGAGGTTGAAGTGTGATACCGCCCTTCCATTTCGGACAACATAAAGCATTGGAAATTCTTCGAAGATGAAGAGAAGGTCAAACATTTCATGGAAACAATAGGCGAGATTTCAAATATGGTAATTGATTCAGTCCTTGAGAATGACAGTGAAGAGCCAAAAACCAGGTGGGAAGAAACACTGGCCGGACACCATGGTTTGAAATTAAAGGGAAATGTCATCCCCGAGGGGCTTGTGACATTGGAGAGATTGTTTGAAAAGAACGACATCCCAGTAGACCCCAACAAAATGACCCTCGATGAGCCTGTTAGGGATGTGAATATTGGGACAGAAGAAGATTTGAAGGTGATAAAGCTGTCGAAAGTGATTCCTGAAGAATACCAAGGTCAGTATCTCAGCCTGTTCCAATCATATAAAGACATCTTCGCCTGGTCATACCAGGACCTAAAGACTTTTGACATAGATATTATACAACATAAAATACCTCTGAAATAAGATGCGAAGCCTCATAAGGAGAAGCTGAGACAGATCAACCCCCTTCTCTTCCCAACTATCGAGAAGGAAATCGAGAAGCTTTTGCAGGCCAAGATCATTGTCCCTTTAAGATACTTCGAGTGGGTGGCGAACGTGGTGTCGGTAAGGAAGAAAAATGGTGAAATAAGACTCTGTGTGAATTTTCGCAATCTGAAAAGAGCCTGTCTGAAGGATAAATATCCCCTCCCAAAGATGGATCACATCCTGCAAAAGGTGGTGGGATCCTCCCGCATGTCCATGATGGATGGCTTCTCAGGATATAATAAGGTAGCAATGCTCCCTGAAGACCAGAAGAAAATGGAATTGACCATGCCTTGGGGAGCCTTCATGTATGCCCGAATGCACTTTGGCATGATAAATGCAGGTGCTACATTTCAACGTGTGATGGGAATTTCTTTCATAGGAGAGCAAGACAAATTTGTGGTGATTTAGCTGGATGACATCACCATCTTTTCAAAGAGTGACGTTGAACACATTGAGCACCTTCGCTGAACCTCTGAAAAATGTCGTGGGTATGGTTTGTCTCTGAATCCTCAGAAATCCATGTTTTCCTTGGAGGAAGGAAAGTTACTGGGGCACATAATAACTAAGGAGGGAGTGAAGATCGATCCGAAGAGGGTAGAGGCGATAGATGGCATTTTCCTACCAAGAAACAAGAAGGAGATATAGGGGTTCGTGGGAAGAAAAAATTTCCTTAGAAGGTTCATTCCCAACTATGTCAAGATTGTCCGAAACATCACTAGGATGCTAAAAAAGAATAATGAAGTTAGATGGACTCTTGAATCCAAGGACTCCTTCATCAAAATCAAACAGGCCTTTGCAGAAGCTCCAGTGCTGGCCAGTCCAGATTATCAGAAGCCATTCCTAATTTTATCTTTCGCATCTCCTCACACAATAGCTGCAGTACTTCTAAAAAAGAATGCTGAAGGATATGAGTAGCCCATTGCATTCTTCAGCCAAGTACTGCTAGACGCCGAGATGAAATATGATATCCTGGAGAAGAAAGCTTATGCCCTGGTAAAATATCTAAAGTCATTTCGGGTGTATGTATTACAGTCAGCTATAACTACCTATATTCCCACATCAACGACAAAGGATGTTTTTTTATAGGGCGACAGTGAAGGAAGAAGGGGCAAGTGGATAGCCAAGATTCAGGAGTATGAACTGGAAATAAAGCCTACCAAGCTCATTAAAGGCCAAGGGTTGGCCAAAATCTTGTCTGAATACAACTATCAAGATTTGGGGATAAATCTGTCTATGACAGGAGGAGAGGCACATGAGGGCACAGGTTCACATCAAGGCATAGAATCCTCCACACAAAAAAAACACATGAAGTACCTTCTCTCCCCATGGTATAAAGATATAGTGGAATATCTTTTATCATTGAGATGTCCTCCTAACTATGATAAGGCCAAGTATCGCCCCTTAAGGATGAAGTCTCAAAAGTATATTGTGGCTAATGAGCGACTTTACTAGAAAGACTTGGCGGGGATCCTACTATTGTGTTTAACAGAGCAAGAGGTGGACCAAGTGATGGATGAATTCCACGAAGGGATATGTGGGGGACACTATAGCTGGCGATCCATCACACACAAGAACTTGAGGGCAGGTTTCTTCTGGCCTAAACTGTTTGGTGATGTACATGCTCGTGTTTGGGCCTGCGAGAAGTGTCAGACGTTCGCTAAAAATAAAAAGTATGCACCTCTCCCGTTGATCCCAATACATGTTGAAGAACCTTTTAAGCAGCGAGGAATTGATTTCGTAGGAGAGATTCACCCGGCCTCAAGCAATCAACATCGATGGATCCTCACTGCTACAGATTACCTCACCAAGTGGGTAGAAGTCGTGCCCACAAGAAATGCTACAGATTCAGTGTTGATCAAGTTCCTGTAGGAGAACATAATAGTCGGATTTGGATGCCCAACTAAAATCAATACAGATAATGCCCAGGCTTTCAAGTCGGCTAAATTTGTAAATTTTTGTCAGTGTTACAAAATCTTGCTAGGAATGTACCATTGGGTTTAGAAACCATCATATCCATGGAATGGCTACTATCTCGCTGAAAATAGAATTAGGATTCCTTTGACATGACCTATTTTTTTGGTACCCTTAAGCTTCCCTGATCTTATCTTTAGCACAAACTCCCTAGAATTCCTTTTCTGTCGTTGAAATGTCACCTACTGTCTCCAACATATATCAGACATCCAAAATAGGTTGTTCATTCGCTGAAAATGAGCTCTGACTCCCCAATCTAGGCCTCCATCCACTCTTGGCCCTCGGTTGCCTAAAACTTTTTTGTGGCTTCTCGACCTTCATAAGTCTCCAAATGTCTCTGAAAATCCCTTCATTGGATTCATAATGTCAAAAATAGTCAGAATAGACTATTCACTTACAGAAATTGGCCTCTGGCTGCTCCGGTTACGCCTCCAACACCTGGTGGCACCCCCTGGCTATAGGTTCACTGAAACTTATTTGAAGCATATAAACCTTTAGAAGTATTCAAAATTTTCTACAAATCCCTCCATTGGTTTCAGAAGGCTCAAAATAGTCAGAAATGACTACTGGTTTGCTGAGAATGGTCTCTGGCTGCTCTGGATAGGCTTCATTCTCCTGCTGGCCCCTAGTGGCCCTTGAAACTTCTCTGAAGCATCTCGGCCTTCAGAAGTCCTCTACTGGCTCTTCAAACCTCACCATTAGTTCCATAATCTCTGAAAAAACCAAAAATGACTATTGGATTCATGAGTAAGGCTTCTAGCTGCCCTGGCTAGGCCTTAAACTGTTGCCGGCCCTTGGTGGCCCTAGTGGCCCCTAGAACTTCTCTGAAGCAAAATATCACTCAAAATTCATCTTATGGCTTTGCAACACTCACCAATGAGTCTGGAATATCCAAAAAAGTCGAAATTGACTATTCACACTCCAAGAATGGTCGAATCCTGCTCAAGATAGAGCATAAACAGTTTTGCCCAGTAACTCCTCATTAGGGGAGTTTTGAAGTCTAAAATGGGCCTCCTAAAGAAAATGTACAATAAAAATTCACTTTATGATAATCAATCACATTTTAGGTGATGACATCATCCCCAATGGTTGAGGTGGCATTGTGTGAGTTAAATGTACTTACTTATCACATTCTCAATGGTGGATAAAAACTCATGGTTAGCCATGATAATGCTCTAAGTACTTTTAAAGTTATAAAGTAAAATACTCATAATAAATGTAATTTCACACTTTTTGAATAAAATATTATTATTGTCATTTCATATTTTTTAAAGAAACAATGCATATCCCTATACAATCTTCATGCCTTTACACATTTTTCAATAAATATTATATTTGTATATTTTCATATATTTATTTTTAAATTATATATTCATCTCATTTTATTTAATAATACAATTTCAAATTAATCATAAGTTAATATCTATACATATGTATTATACATATGAAATAAAATTAAATAAAAATGGAACCTTGCAATTTTAGGATAAATCAAATCTATGAATAATATTATTATAATATTAATAGAAATACTAGCATATTAAAATGAAAGAAAATACATATATTAGTTTTAGGAATTTGGCTTCTGTGATCCATAAATTGTGTAAGAAATTTTTCGGTGAAAATCACATGTAAGAAATTTTTTGCTGACGCGTTTCGAACCAGCCAGTGTGGTTCATCATCAGGACAAGATGAGAAATCTGATCAAGAAACCTAATTAAATAGACAAGGAAAGCTCCAACTAGCTGTTGTAAAATAACGGCTAGTTTGACTAAAATAATAAATTAAATGAAATCTCATCATATTATATTATATTTCACTTTAATTTTATTATATTTTAATTTTAATTTAAATATAATTCAATATTAATGTTTTAATTTAAATCTAATTTAATATTAATGTTTTTTAATAAATTTAATATTAAAATAATTTAATATTTTTATTATTTAATATTTTGAATTATATGTAAAAATAAAAATAAAAAATAAAATAAAAAAATAAATAATAATAATAATAATAAGAAAATAAAAAATAAATAAATAAATAGATACAATAATAATAATAATGATATAAATAAATAAATAACTAAATAAAAACAATAATAATGATAAATAAATAAATAAATTTTTATTTAATTTCCTTAATAGCTAATTTAAATCATAATATAATAAGGAAGATACTTATAAGCAAAATCATAATGATAAAAGCCCTAAAAATCATAAAAATAAACCAAAAGGAACAGACAAGGAAAAAGAAAATGGGAGCGAGAGGGGAGGAAACAACAAGAGAGAGCACATAAGGGGAGGAAAAAAAAGGAAACTAAGAGTGAAGGGCAGGAATCTAGCATCTACTGACACTCCACCCGTCATCCCTGTTAAGGTTGACTGGCCTCTTTTCAATTTCCAAGGCTTCCCTCAACTTGCGGTGGTGGAAATGGTCAATCCTCGCAATAACCTCAGCATTTTCAATACAGATGTGATGATTTGTCTTTTCAGCATGCTCTGCTAAGGCAGAGGACTGAGATCTACTATGTATGATGTTAGCGATATGTTCCTGAATTCTTTGATTAATTGATCAACCAGTTTCACCAATGTATGGCGTCCCACAAGAACACAGAATCAAGTAAACACCCTTACTATCCTTAGGGAAAATCGGGTGCTTAACTGTTCTAAGTGAACTTCGAATGGTGCGTAGGGGCTTGAAGGTTGAGGAAACATTATGTTTTTTCAAGATCCTAGCGATTTTATTGGTAGTACCTTGGATAAACGGAAGGTGAACTCCAGATAACCGATCACAAGGATCTTTCTTAACCTTAGGACCTTTTTTTAGCTTTTTGAAAAGCTCAAAGACATTGAACCCTACTATAACCATTCTTACTGAAAACATTAAAGAGATGAGATTTTTCACCTTCAAAGTGGTGCTCATCTGAGATTCTAAAGGCTCTGGTGACTAGGGAGCTGAGAACCCCAAGCTCCTGAGTCGGGAAATGATGAGAATTAGCATGCAAATACTACTCAGTATGCATCTTCTTTCTAAAGACTTGATGAGAGAAGGAACCATCATCATTCCTCGAAAGAAGGACATCAAGGAAGGGCAGACTACCATCCACTTCGAATTCCATGGTGAAATTAATGAAGTCAGATTGATCATTAAGATGCTAGAAGAAAAGGTCCAGTTTCTCTTTTCCATGGGGCCAAACCACACAAGTGTCATAAAAAAACCTTTTCCAAAGCCTAGGTTAAAAAAAGGATGAGGAAAGGGCCTTAGATTTGAAGTCTTCCATGAAAATATTAGCCACTACAGGGGAGAGGGGGGAACCCATGGCCACCCCACAAGTCTGCTCAAAGAAAACACCTTCAAAACTAAAGAAGGTCAAGGTTAGACATATCTCAACAAGATGAGCTGTATCAAGATCAATGACCTGAGAAATGCCATCAATGGCTTCCTTAATGGGAATGCAAGTGTATGATGAGACAACATCAAAAATTACAAAACTATCCTCATGATCCAACTTAATGTCTTTCAATTCATTGACAAAAGATCGCACTCTGAGGATTTATGGTCTTCCTAAGATTCATAAGGATGGAGCCCCCCTACGCCCCATTGTCAACACCATAGGTGGTCCAACTTATCTTCTCGCTACATTTTTAGCTAGTAAGCTGAAACCTCTTATGGGTCGCACCAGCTCCTTTGTCAAAGACTCTTCCTCCTTTATCAATGAATTGAAAGACATTAAGTTAGATCTCGAGGATAGGTTTGTAATTTTTGATGTTGTCTCATTATACACTTGAATTCCCATTAAGGAAGCCATTGATGTCATTTCTCAGGTCATTGATCCTGATACTGCTCATCTTGTTGAGATCTATCTAACCTCGACCTTCTTTAGTTTTGAAGGTGTTTTCTTTGAGCAGACTTGTGGGGTGGCCATGGGTTCCCCCCTCTCCCCTGTAGTGGCTAATATTTTCATGGAAGACTTCGAATCTAAGGCCCTTTCCTCATCCCTTTTTCAACCTAGGATTTGGAAAAGGTTTGTTGATGACACCTGTGTGGTTTGGCCCCATGGAAAAGAGAAACTGGACCTTTTCTTCCATCATCTTAATGATCAATCTGACTTCATTAAGTTCACCATGGAATTCGAAGTGGATGGTAGCCTACCCTTCCTCGATGTCCTTATTTATAGGAATGATGATGGTTCCTTGTCTCATCAAGCCTTTAGAAAGACGACACATACTGAGCAGTATTTGCATGCTAATTCTCATCATTTCCCGGCTCATAAGTTTGGGGTTCTTAGCACCCTAGTCACCAGAGCCTTTAGAATCTTAGATGAGCACCACTTTGCAGGTGAAAAAATATCATCTCTTTAATGTTTTCAGTAAGAACGGTTATAACAGGGTTCAATGTCTTTGAGCTTTTCAAAAAGCTGAAAAAGGTCCTAAGGTTAAGAAAGATACTTGTGATTAGTTATATGGAGTTCACCTTCTGTTTATCCAAGGTACTACCGATAAAATTGCTAGGATCTTGAAGAAACATAATGTTTCCTCAACCTTCAAGCCCCTACGCACCATTCAGAGTTTGCTTATATCAGTTAAGGACCCGATTTTCCCTAACGATAGTAAGGGTGTTTACTTGATTTCGTGTTCTAGGGGGACGCCATACATTGGTGAAACTAGTCGATCAATTAATTAAATAATTAAGGAACATATCGCTGACCTCAGACATAATAGATCTTGGTCCTCTACCTTAGCAAAGCATGCTGAAAAGACAAATCATTACATCTGTATTGAAAATGCCGAGGTTATTGTGAGGATTGACCATTTCCACCACCACAAGTTGAGGGAAGCCTTGGAAATTGAAAAGAGGCCAGTCAACCTTAACAAGGATGACAGGCAGAGTGTCAGTAGATGTTGGATTACCACCCTTCACTCTTAGTTGCCTTTTTTTCCTCCTCTTATGTGCTCCCTCTTGTCATTTCCTCCCCTCTCGCTCCCGTTTTCTTTCTCCTTGCCTGTTCCTTTTGGTTTATTTTTATGATTTTTAGGACTTTTATGATTATGATTTTTCTTATAAGTATCTTCCTTATTATATTATGATTGAAATTAGCTATTAAGTAAATTAAATAAAAAATTATTTATTTATTTATTTTTATATTTATTATTATTATTGTTTTTATTTAGTTATTTATTTATTTATATCATTATTATTATTGTATTTATTGTATTTTTATTTTATTATTATTATTGCTATTGTTGTTGTTGTTTTTATTTATTTATTTTTTATTTTTACATATTAAAATAATAAAAATATAAAATTATTTTAATATAAAATTTATTAAAAAACATCAATATTAAATTAGATTTAAATTAAAACATTAATATTGAATTATATTTAAATTAAAATTAAAATTAAAATATAATAAAATTAAAGTGAAATATAATATAATATGATGAGATTTAATTTAATTTATTATTTTAGTCAAACTAGCCATTATTTTACAACGGCTAGTTGGAGCTTTCCTTATCTATTTAATTAGGTTTCTTGATCAGATTTCTCATCTTGTCCTGATGATGAACCACACTGGCTGGTTCGAAACGCGTCGGAAAAAAATTTCTTACACGTGATTTTCATCGAAAAATTTCTTACACAATTTATCGATCACAGAAGCCAAATTCCTAAAACTAATATATGTATTTTCTTTCATTTTAATATGCTAGTATTTCTATTAATATATAATAATATTATTCATAGATTTGATTTATCCTAAAATTACAAGGTTCCATTTTTATTTAATTTTATTTCATATGTATAATACATATTGTGTATAGATATTAACTTATAATGAATTTGAAATTGTATTATTAAATAAAATGAGATGAATATATAATTTAAAAATAAATATATTAAAATATACAAATATAATATTGATTGATGACAACTGTGTGGTTTGGCCCTATGGAAAAGAGAAACTGGACCTTTTCTTCCAACATCTTAATGATCAATCTGACTTCATTAAGTTCACCATGGAATTCGAATTGGATGGTAGTCTGCCCTTCCTCGATGTCCTTCTTTCGAGGAATGATGATGGTTCCTTCTCTCATCAAGTCTTTAGAAAGAAGACGCATACTGAGCGGTATTTGCGTGCTAATTCTCATCATTTCCCGGCTCAGAAGCTTGGGGTTCTCAGCAGCCTAGTCACCAGAGCCTTTAGGATCTCAGATGAGCACCACTTTGAAGGTGAAAAATCTCATCTCTTTAATGTTTTCAGTAAGAACGGTTATAGTAGGGTTCAATGTCTTAAAGATTTTCAAAAAGCTGAAAAAGGTCCTAAGGTTAAGAAAAATCCTTGTGATCGGTTATCTAGAGTTCACCTTCCATTTATCCAAGGTACTACCGATAAAATCGCTAGGATCTTGAAGAAACATAATGTTTCCTCAACCTTCAAGCCCCTACGCACCATTCGGAGTTCTCTTAGATTGGTTAAGGACCCGATTTTCCCTAAGGATAGTAAGGGCGTTTACTTGATTCCGAGTTCTTGTGGGACACCATACATTGGTGAAACTGGTCGATCAATTAATCAAAGAATTCAGGAACATATCGCTGACCTCAGACATAGTAGATCTTGGCCCTCTGCCTTACCAGAGCATGCTGAAAAGACAAATCATCACATCTGTATTGAAAATGTTGAGGTTATTGCGAGGATTGACCATTTCCACCACCACAAGTTGAGGGAAGCCTTGGATATTGAAAAGAGGTCAGTCAACCTTAACAGGGATGATGGGTGGAGTGTCAGTAGATGCTGGATTCCCGCCCTTCACTCTTAGTTGCCTTTTTTTCCCTCCTCTTATGTGCTCTCTCTTGTCGTTTCCTCCCCTCTCGCTCCCGTTTTCTTTCTCCTTGTCTGTTCCTTTTGGTTTATTTTTATGATTTTTAGAGCTTTAATCATTATGATTTTTCTTATAGTATTTTCCTTATTATATTATGATTTAAATTAGCTATTAAGTAAATTAAATAAAAATTTATTTATTTTTATATTTATTATTATTATTGTTTTTATTTAGTTATTTATTTATTTATATCACTATTATTATTATTATAGTATCTATTTATTTATTTATTTTTATTTTATTATTATTATTATTATTTATTTATTTATTTTTTATACATATTAAAATAATAAAAATATAAAATTATTTTAATATAAAATTTATTAAAAAACATTAATATTAAATTAGATTTAAATTAAAACATTAATATTTAATTATATTTAAATTAAAATTAAAATTAGAATATAATAAAATTAAAGTGAAATATAATATAATATGATGAAATTTAATTTAAAATATTATTCTAGTCAAACTAGCTATTATTTTACAACAACTAGTTGGAGCTTTCCTTCTCTATTTAATTAGGTTTCTTCATCAGATTTCTCATCTTGTCCTAATGATGAACCACACTGGCTGGTTCGAAACGCATAGGCAAAAAATTTCTTACATATGATTTTCACTGAAAAATTTCTTACACAATATATTAGTTTTGTATGATGAAAAAATTTAAATGAAACTCAATTCATTTCATTATGATTATATTAATATTACATATTATTATTTATAATATTATGAAAAATAATCTAAATGTTAAAATATATATATTATATTCATTTTTTATATTATATATTATTTCTTCTTATGTTATAAATCAAATTAATTCAATACGTAGTATAAAATTAATACATAAAATAATATATTACATTTATTATATTATATTATTTGATTTTTATATAGTATATTAATTACGTGTTATTATATAATTTAAATAATATAAATTTTAATTAATAGTATATTATACAATTAAGAATTTAAGAATTTATATTTATAATTTATTTTAAGCTATTTAAGTACAAAGGAAAAATGCATTAGTTGTTTAATGGTAATGTTTTTTTTTTAAAGACTTATTCTTATTTATAGTCACATCAATACAATTTTTTTATTAATTTGATTTTGGTACAACTTTTCAATTGAATTTAACCATGGCTAAATGGATTGTAGTGCAAAAAGTGAATTGTAAATTCATAAATATTATTTTACTGGCTTAGCTATTATTTTATTATTTCCTCATGAGACCCATTTCAGACCTCAAAATTCCCCTAATGAAAACTAAAAATGGAGCAACTACAGTTAGCTGGAGATATTTTGGCAAAATCCACCATATAGAACACACCTCCAATAACTCCCGCCAGGTTTAACTATAACATTTAAGTTTTACGGTTGCGGTGGTTGGGCGCATGCCCCTAACCCCGTGGTATTCTAACCGTAACCTCCGGCGAAACCCAAGGCATAGATCACGACTGGATAAGTGTTAACCCTCAGTAATGGAGACCATTAATGAAACCATAACACAAAAATTTGGAGTTGCTGCCATGTGAACGCGCTATCTCCGGAACGCTGGAGGTTAGGGGCTTAAACCCTTAGCCCAAGGTCACGGCCATATGGGAAGGGGCTAGCCCGAGGGGCTGGTCCCTCCGCTTCCCTGCTTTCAAAACATTTCAACATCAAATATAACCTGAGACCTATAGTAGTTAAAAAATACTGGTAGAGCGAGCAGTTAAGACTTGTGCGTGCTTGGTGGTAGGTTGTGCGATCGATCCCCCGGCCCTGAACCAAAATTTTAAACGGTGGTTCAATGACCACGTGGCAGCCTTAAGGCTACCCATGTGGCGCCTTTTCACTGGCTCACAAAACCCTGTAATGAATCACCATTCGACACTTGCCACTCTGTAACTGAGCCAGAAAGAATATTTTGAGGAATATTCCAAGAATATTCCCTAGAATATTCTATTTTTTTACTTTTCAAAAACCCAGTCAACCCTGGTCAAATGTCAAAAATTGCAGTTTACTGGACTTTTCAAAACGCGATAACTTCTTCATATGGTGTCAGTTTTTCGCACCGTTCATGACGCTAGAATCAGGAAGACAAGATCTATCCGGTCGCGTAGGTTCGATATACTTTCAAACATTTTGAAATTTGAGCTATCACTTAGGTCCTTGATCCAAATCTGATAAAAAAAATAGTCATATGCACAGTCACCCTGCCATTTAGGCATTCCCAGTCAGTTATGCAGATTACTGATTGGGTTGTCCTACATTTAAAAAGAAAAAATGCTTATTTGACAAACCAGGAAAAATGCATTTCTGAAGGCATACGATGTCGTTTTCTGCAAAATGAGTTGCATCGGATTTATAACGACGATATCTACGCGGTCATTCAGGTTCCACACCATTATGACAACTCTCATTTTTTAGCATAATTTTGAGCACTTGATCACTCCTCCCCACTGGAAGCTTTTCGACCCCAAAATATCTTTCATTACTAAAAATGTGGATAAGGGTACAACCCCCTCACCCTTCCAGTCTCAATCCATTGGAATTTTCCCGAATTCAAAAATTTGAGACTTTAATGAAAACTGATATTTTTCCTTGATTTTAGATATCTTGTCTTGCTGTTGTAGATACCATCTTGCTGCAATTTCCCAAAATTTTCGGATTAACAAAATTTCCTTGAAGAAACAAACATGTTCCTTCCTTGTTCGTCAATTAAAGGAAACTTGAATAACTTGAAATTTTTCTCACCTCAAACACTGCTGGCATGGAAATTTTTAGCTTCTATTGCCTTTGTGTCAAATTTTGACCAAGTGTTTTCACCATTTCCATGTACCATTTTTAAACCAAAAATAAGTACTTGTGGAACCTATTCCTTCTTTATAATCCTTCTTTTTTACTTGTTCTTTTAGTTTTGCACCATTCATCACCGACATCTTGTTCCCATCACTATTCAACAATGATGTGGACTGCTGAAAATATTTCACATCTTGTTTCCCCCTTTTCAAAGGAAACATGTTAGATCCCTGAAATGTCTTATTACAACCATTAACAACTACAATTAAATCATCTTGTTTATTTGATTCATCTTCTTGAAAGGTCTTGTTCAAAACATCATTATTCTTGAACATTAACAAAGAAAAATTTTGACTTGCATTCACTATTCTCTTCATTTGTCCTGCATGCATAAGAGACAAACTCATCTTCTTCTTATGTGCTCTAACTATGTACTCAATTCCATTCTTGAACAAGTGGTACTTATTCTTATGGAAATGAAATACCACCCTCCTATCATAAAGATAAAGACTTCCCAAAACAATACTTGAAATCTCAAGCGGAACTACATCAAGTTCAACTTCGTCAAGAAAGTTTGAATTGATTGCAAACCTTAGGATGCACTTCCTTGTTACCTACAAGTTTGCATTCTTGCATATCCAACCTAAAGTATAAGGTCTTGGATGTGCAACATTTTCTAGATTTAACCTCTTAACTAAGTCTTCAGAAATGAAACTGGCTTGAGAACCACTATCAAATAGTGTGTCTATTTTAGTATGCTTTGAAAAAACTCTAATATGAAAGAGTTCAATTCTTGTATCATCATCTTGAATTACGTTAGAACAACTTGAAGTGCTAGTGCTTGCTATGTTATTACCTTTTAAAAACATTTCTGTAATCTTGGTTTCATCTCTTGAATCTGAACCTAAGTCATGTTCAATGATTGTAGTTGTTTTCTCTTTCTATTTGGTTTTAAGTTTGTTGGGATTCAACTTTGGATGGATTTTCTGATCTAAAAATGAAAATATTTGTAATACTATTCAAAGTATTCATTTCCATTTAATTAAGTGTGCAAAGTGTTTGTCATGTCTTGCAAATTAAACAAAGTGTTTTTGGTAACAATTTTTGAGTTTATGTGTGAGGGAATGTTAATTAAAATTACTATTTAACATCTTAAATCTGAAATACACAACAACATAACTTCACCATAACAACACAACAACATGATGAGGCATTTCACCCCTCCTAGGCTACATTTGCCAAGTCCAAGGCTCCGAATGGGCATGTCGTTGCTCTATTATGATGCTCAAATTGGTTTTACAGTGAGAAAGAAGCCTAAATAGGATGAAACAACTGTGAAAATGAATTCAGAAGACATAAATAAGCTAAGTATGGCTTTTATTTCACCTCAAACAGTGAAGTGTAGCCCAATGCAGCTCCATTTCCCTCATGGCGCTAATGGCTCTCCAAGCTTCCCTGAAGAAAGAATGGCTGAAAAGCACCTCTGTTGGCTCTACAACTTGTACCAATGGCTCCAGAATTCTCATAATACCCAAAATTGACCAAAATTTCGTCCAAATTGGTCCAATATTTAAGAAGTTATGATTAAAACAAGATTTATGCCCAATGTCAAGTGAAAACCCACCAAAAATGGGCTAACTGCAGATAAGGGTGCTAATTTGGCCAACTTCCTCTGGAATTAGTGGACCGTGCAAAAAATGACCGAAACTATTTGGAGTGGTATTAAATGTTAGAGTGGTGGCCACATGCCATCACCCGCCTTAACCACCAACATTTATTGTTTATAAAAATATCATGGCACAAAAGTTGACGTGCTTTGGGCACATGGCAACGGTTCCGTAACCGTCGCCTCCACGGTAAAGGGAATTAAGGCCATGGTTCGGAACACGCGTTCACGTTGTGTGGGGGCTGGCCCCCTTTTTTCGCCACCCGAAACCTTTTCAAACCTTAAATATGCAATGTAAACTATGATTGTTAAGAAACATGCGTGTGGCACAATGGTAAGTCGTGGGCTTGTGCATGAGAGGTCACTGGTTCAATTCCGTTCGGCAACAAAAATTTTACACCTCCAATATTTCTACCAGCCAGGGGATTCGCCCATAAATTACACAGTCAAACCAATGACCAGTGACTGAATGCCACTTGTCGAACCTTCATTCACCCAGATGGAATATTCCATGGAATATTTTGGGGAATATTTTGAGGAATATTCTTGGAATATTCCAAGGAATACTCTTTTTTTAATATTTTCCAAAGTCAAATTCAACCTTGGTCAAACTAGATTTTTGAAGGAAACTTCAAACCTGCATAACTTTCACATACAATGTCGGATTTGAGTGTCATTCATGGCGCCAGAATCGTAGCGACGAGGCCTATCTGGTCGTTCAAGTTTCAATCCATTATGAGAAATTCCATTTTGAGCATTTTTTTCCACTTAGACATGATCACCTGATCACACCTCCCAAATGGGAAGCTTTTGGACCCCAAAAGCTCTCTGATTTACAGAAATTGAAGATGAGGAGACTGATTCTCCACTCTTCCAACCTTAAACCACTGAAATATTCATGACTTCATCAAATTTAGCTTCTCATAAAAAGACAAATTCTTCCTTGAATTCGCTAACCGACTGTTGCTAAGATTGACTGAGTCATGATGCAAATTTTTGAAATTTGTAGAACAACAACTGAAATTTGCAGAATACATACTTTTTCTACAATGGTCAAACTTCAAAGGAGACTGAAAATAAGATTCACCTTGCCAACTGTCCTCATGGCGAATTTTTGACAAATGAGCCATGTACTTGTGTCGAATCCCAACCATGTTTTCTCGCCATGCCAACCTGCCATTTTGAAACTACCATTGACCCATGCTGAACTTTGTGTCCTCTTTGCTTGCATGCCTTTCCATCTTTTGGATTCTTGCACCACTTTGCACCGACACTTCGTTCTTTGCACTGATTGACACCAAAGGCACTTTCTGTAACATCTTGTCATCTTCAAAAGACTACTTGCTTTCAGGCTGAAACATATCATCATTTATATCATCAATAACATGAAACGGTTTATGTAAAAAATATTTTTTCTTAACCATCAACAAAGTCAGATTTTGACTTGCCTTGACAAGCCTTTTCAATTGCCCTGCATTCACTAAAGACGATTCTGGCTTCTTCCGATGTGCTCTCACAATAAACTCTTTACCATCCTTGAACAAATGGTACTTGTTCTCATGGCGATTGAAGACTGCTTTTCTGTCATATAAATATAGACTACCCAACACAACACCTGTAATTTCAAGAGGTACAACATCTAATTCAACCCAATCAACATAATGAGATGTTATGGCGAAGCACAACTTTCACTTTCTTGAGACTTGTAAATTAACATCCTTGAAAATCCATCCAAGTGGATATGGCTTTGGATGAGGTATGGCCTCAATTTTCAGCTTCTTGACTAAGTCTTCTGAGACGAGGTTTTCTTGAGACCCACTATCAAATAGTGTGTCTATCTTTGTGTGTTTGGCTATTATCCTCACATGAAAAAAATCTATCCTCCTCTCTTCATTTTGAGCTTCTATGTGACAATTTAAAGTGCTGGAACTAGGATTTGGTTGCTTAACAATATCTTTCCTTTTTATGTTCTTTAGTATCATGGCTATGCTTTTAGTTTCATCACCTGATTCAGACCCTAAGTCTTGTTCAACAGTTGCAACAGTTTTTCCCTTTTCTTTGGCCTTATCTTTGTTTTTAAATTTCTTTGGTTTCAGCTCCGGATGAAGCTTCCAGCAATGGTCTTCATCGTGGCTTGTTTTGGAACAGTTTTTACAAAAGAACTTTCCTTTTTCTTTCCTAGAGTTTGAATTTATTTTCCTCCCTTTGCCTTTAAATTCACCATCCATATTCTCATCAAAATATTGTTTCCCTCTAGCCTCTAAATGCGTAGCTTGTACACAAACTTCATCTAGACTAGTAGGATTGAACATAAGGATAGTATGTATAAGTTAGCTGTGTAAACCACCTATATATTTTAGCAAGGTATCTTGACTATGCAAATAAATTCCTAACAACAGAGCCCTTCTTCTAAAATCTTCAGTGTAATCTTGAACACTTTTTCCTTTAAGTTGTCTAAAACTTTGCCAATTCATGATAGCCTTTTGTAAATGAGCTAATGGATAAAATTGTTGCTTAATTGTGGAAATAAATTCAGCCCATGATAAAGTGATCTTACGATGTTTTTTAATTTCATCCTTGGTCTTGGCTTCCCACCATACCAATGCTGCTCCTTCCATTCTTAAAAAGGCTAACTGAATCTTGGTGTCATCTTCATGAAGGTTTTGTATCCTCAAGTAAACTTCCAACTGTCTTATCCAATTGTCAAGTTTCTCTGCATTGAATTTTACCAGTGGTTTTAGACTTGTGAGTTTGATTCACCGAAGTTGAGGATGATGATGTAGAGGAAGAGGAAGAGGATGAAGATGGGGATGGTGGATCACCATTTCCTTCATGTCCTTTCTTTGAATTTTCATCACTTTTCTTTCCTCCTGAAGAACCCTCTCCTTCTTTCTAGTTTTTAGACCCTTCTCCAACAAGCCTATTATTCCTTTCTTGGTAGAGTATCCTTACCATATATGTCATGTCTAGGAAAGCTTTTCGGAATACCCGTTCTTCTTCTTTGGGATCCATATCTTCAGGAGCTTCTCTTTCTCTTGAAGGCATGCTTGAAGCTGCTTCTATGGCTGTTGGAGGTGGCTCTCTGACCCTTCTTGGTTGTGGATTACCTTGTGCACTAACCAAGTGTCCTTCACCTCTCTTGAGTTTAAGCCTAGTAAGCATCAAAACTTGCAAACAATCAACTAAAATCTAGCTCCTAAGGCTCATATCCTAAGCTCTGATACCATATAATCTGAAAATGAAAGTATTTGTACTGCTGTTCAAAGTATTCATTTCCATTTAATTAAGTGTGCAAAGTGTTTGTCATGTCTTGCCAATTAAACAAAGTGTTTTTGGTAACTGTTTTTGAGTTTATGTGTGAGGGAATGTTACTTAAAATTATTATTTAACATCTTAAATCTGAAATACACAGCAGCATAACTTCACCATAACAACACAACAACATGATGAGGTAGTTCACCCCTCCTAGGCTACATCTCCGGGGTCCAAGGTTCCCAATGGGCATGTCATTGCTCTATTATGATGCTAAAATTGGTTTTAAAGTGAGAAAGAAGCCTAAAAAGGCTTAAATAGTTGTGAAAATGAATTCAGAAGACAAAAATAAGCTAATTATGTCTTTTATTTCACCTCAAACAGTGAAGTGTAGCTCAATGCAGCTCCATTTCCCTCATGGCCCTGATGGCACTCCAAGCTTACCTGAAGAAAAAATGGATGAAAAAACCTCTGTTGTCTCTGCAACCTGTCCCAATGGCTCCAGAATGCTCATAATACCCAAAATTGACCAAAATTTCGTCCAAATTGGTCCAATATTGAAGAAGTTATGATTAAAACAAGACTTTTGTCCACTGTCAAGTGAAAACCCACCAAAAATGGGCTAACTGTAGATAAGGGCGCTAATTTGGCCAACTTCCCCCAGAATTAGCGGACCGCACCAAAAATGACCGGAACTGTTTAGGGTGGTATTAAATGTTAGAGTGATGGCCACATGCCATAACCCGCCTTAACTACCAACATTTATTGTTTATAAAAAAACCGTGGCATAAAAGTTGACGTGCTTTGGGCACACGGAAACGGTTTCGTAACTGTCGCCTCCATGGTAAAGGGCCTTAAGGCCATGGTTCGGAACACGTGGTCACGTTGTGTGGGGGTTGGCCCCCTTTTTCCGCCACCCGAAACCTTTGCAAACCTTAAATATGCAATGTAGACTATGATTGTTAAGAAACATGTGTGTGGCACAATGGTAGGTCGCGGGATTGTGCACGAGAGGTTGCCGGTTCAATTACGTTCGGAATTTTTTTTTTTACACCTCCAATATTTCTACCGGCTAGGGGGTCACGTGGCAACCTCTGGGCTTGCCATGTCGAAGCCCATGATTGGCCCATAAATTACATAGTCAAACCAATGATCAGTCACTGAATGCCACTTGTCGAACCTTCATTCGCCCAGATGAAATATTTCGTGGAATATTCTAGGGAATATTATGAGGAATATTCCTTTTTAAATATTTTCCAAAGTAAAAGTCAACCCTGGTCAAACTGGATTTTTGAAGGATACTGAAAACTTTAAACCTGCATAACTTTCACATACGATGTCGTATTTGAGTGCCATTTACGACACCAAAATCGCAGTGACGAGGCCTATCCGGTCGTTCAGGTTTCAACCCTTTATGAGAAATTCCATTTTTGAGCATTTTTTTCCACTTGGACATGATCGCCTAATCAATTGCCAACAATGGTCTTCATCATGGAGATTTTTCAAACAATGTTTGCATGTGATTTTTTCTTTCTCTAATTTAATAGAACCATTTATCTTTCTTTTTCCATTAAAATTACCCATTCCTTTACCTTTATACTCAAGGGAACTATCACTTTTCTCATCTCCACTATGTTTCCCTCTTTCTTTTAAATGTGTGGATTGAACAAAAACCTCATATAAGTTTGTGGGACTGAACATGAGAATAATATTTCTAAAGTAGCTATGAAAACCCCCTATATACTTCAACATCGTGTCTTGTGAATACAAATTAACACCTAACTTAAGAGATATTCTTCTAAATTCTTGGGTGTAATATTGCACACTTTGATCATTAAGTTCTCTAAATTTTTGCCAATTCATGATGGATTTCTGCTTATATGAGGGTAAAATTATCTTTTAATTGCAGCAATGCAATTAGACCAAGTGATTCAGATCTTACCATGTTTTTTTTTTATCTCATCTTGTGTCTTGGCTTCCCACCATACTAGTGTTGCACCCTCCAGTCTCAAGGAAGCGAGCTAAATATTTGTATCATCATGTTGAAGGTTTTGAATCCTAAAGTAGACCTCCGAATGAAGAACCCAATTGTCAATATTCTCTACATTCACTTCACCATTATACATAGGCAACTCAAATTTAATATCAATTTTTAACAAGGGTGTTTTACCAATTCCTTTTGAAGTATGTTGATGAGTATGAGTAAGGGTTGTAGTTGTGGAAGAGGAAGAAGATGAAGGTGAATATGGTGGTGAGGATGATGCTGGAGTATGTTGTATCTTAAGGGACAATTCCTTGACTGTGAAAAGGAATCAATGTTTAAGACATTTTTTAACAATGTGTCACAGAAGTAATTATATCAGGTGGCCTTCGTTCAATCCCTTTGGAAACTAATTCTTTAAAACTCTTAATAATTTGGTATAATGAAAGACTCTACAATGAAATTAAATTTTGATATCTGAATGGAAAATAAGAACCATAGAATAAACTCAAAATGATATGATGTAACACAAAATCTACCAATTTAAATTTTAGAATGAAGTTATGGAGAGAGAGGAAACTCAAAATAATATGCTGTAAACACAAAATCTATTAATTTTAATTTCCAGAGAGAATTTGTGAAGGGAGAAGAGTTGGAGTGAAGGAGTGAAAATTAAGGTTATTTAACTCTTACTCACATATGTAATTAAGAGACCGACATCTACTTTACTTCACTTCATTCTAGGAAGAAGGGACACAAAATGCCACAAGAAAAGAGAATCACCATCAACAGTTTCAGGAAACTTGATGGTTATCTCATGAATTCCTCAGAAAAGTAAGTACCAAAGATTTAGTCTTCCAGAGGTCCAAAACTAGGAAAATAAGCTCTTTCTTTCTTTCTTTCTTTGCTTAAATACATCAAAAACAGTTCGTAACTGCTATAATTTCTTGAACTACTTCGACTACCTAAACTATTAAAACTACTTATTACATTGAAATTGAGGACATCACTATAAATTCTATCTTAAGAAACAAAGAAAACAAATTAAACTTGATACATTATTATTTTTGATGAATTTGATTTGTTGCTGATGTGTCTCCCTGAAGTGTTGATGTGTCTCCCTAATAGATCAGACATCCTTGCCCTGCATTTCTTCCAGAGTTCAATATTTTTATTTTCCGCTTGCTGTCATGTCTTTTCTGTTTCTGTACGGGTGGGCTTTCCACACGTGATTGCACTTAAGCGTCCGAACACTATCCTGCACGTATATTTGCACGACTTGACCCTGAATTGTATATTTATCGACTCAACCTGCCTTCACATCTCTGCCCAAAATGTTAATACATCAGCATATAAATCAAAAATTATTTTTTTGGTATACCAAAATTTTACATTTTCGAACATATATGTTTTTTTGGTGTTTTGAGAAGTATTTTGAAAGTAAATGCAAATGAGCCACAACATCTGGCTCCACCCGGGGATAATGCTTTTTTCCATGAAAGCGCTAAGAACCATATATTAGTGCCTTATCCGTTGGGCATGGAGTAAAATATTGCTTGTTGACATATGAACAATGAGAAATATGGTACTTAAAATGGTGGAATGCTGACTTTCAATGCTCAAAATAATGCTTCAAATACTGTCCATTCACAGGAAGTTGTAGAGATTATCCATCTAGATCTTCTAGGATGAAAGCATTGTTTGATTGGGCTTCAGAAATTCTGTATGGCCCATACCACAGAGGGTCAAAATTACCATGATTTCCTTTATCTTCCCTTCTGGTGTCCCATCTTAATACTAAATCTTCTACTCGGAAGATGATTTTTTTTCTTTTCTATTAAATATGGACTTCATCTTTGCTTGATAAGAAATCGAGTTATCTCTAACTTTGTTTCTATTTTCGCTTGATTCACTCACTTTGTTCAATCTTCTCACTAGAGCATTGCGTTCTTCCTAAGCTTCTTGAAGGAAAGAAATCACTGGTTTTTCCAATTGAGTAGGAAATAGTGTCTGAGTTCCATAAATCAATTCATATGGTGACTTTCCAATAGACCTCCTGGTGGTTACTCGGATTGCCCAAAGGGAAAACTTCAACTTTGAATCCCAGTCTTTCTGATTTTCAGTGATTGTCTTCTTCGAAATCCTAACCAAGGTCTTGTTTGAAGATTTTGCCAACCCATTCCCTTGTGGATGATATGCTGTGGAATGTGACAAGATTACATTATATGTTTGGCACAAATTAATGAATCGAGCAGAATTAAATACCTGAGCCTTATCAATTACAATCTTGACTGGACAACCAAACCTACTGAAGATGTTCTCATCCATAAACTTCATCACCACTTGGTCATTTTATTTCTTGGTGGGGATTGCTTCAACCCACTTTGTGAATTAATCAGTGGAAGTTAGAATCCATTTGAACTACCCACTTGATGGTGGATTGATCTCTCCAATAAAATCTAGTCCCCATTGCTTGAAGGGCTCTTTTATGAATACAAGGATAAGAGGTAATGGAGAAAGTATTTTCTTCTCAGCGAACAACTGACATTTATGACAACTTCTGACCAATATACGTACATCTGCAAACAAGGTTGGCCAATAGAAACTCTAATTGAGGATTTTATGGGTTGTGAAATTCCAACTATAATGTCCTCCACATAGAATTTCATGATGTTACTTGATAACCTAAATGGATTCACCTTCAGTTAAACAAAATAGCAAAACACCAGCAGGATCTTTCCAGCACAACTTTGTTGGACATTGAGTTCAACACTCCCTGTGTGTTTCACGACATGGACTAATCGCCTCTTGTGGATAATAACTATGGCGATTATAGCAGAGACTAACACCTGTTGGTTTTTGTCTAACGGAAATCATGATTCCAACAATTGGTATCAGAGCGACAGGTCTTGAGTTCGAAACTCACCCAGCTCGCGTTGAGGGGGAGATTATTGGACATTGAGTTCAACGCTCCTTATGTGTTTCGCGACATGGACTAACCACCTCTCATGGATCCTAAATCTGGCGATTATAGCGGAGACTAACGCCTGTGGGTTTTGGTCTAACGGAAATCATGATTCCAACAAACTTTTCTTCTACTATGAAAAATGGTTGAGATTTAAGCTTGAGAGCTCTGTATTTGGTTATATTAAGTGAAGACGGGCAATAAAAGAAACATAGGTAATGAACTACATCTTTATACCAATTTGAAAACAAAAATTTGTATTGAATACCTATTTTGGGATTACTTTGACCTTCTTCATTGTCATCTCCCTCCACTGGTGCCAAGAGGTTAATTCCCAATGCTTGAAAATTTGTTTCTATTAGCAACTTAGCTATACCCTGTCATTTAATTAACTTGGTGGGTTTAATGTCTAAATCATACTTCTGGATTTTAGCTATCCATTTTCTTCTTTTTCCCTTGACATCACTTTGAACCAGCACGTCCTTGATAGTAGAATTAGGTACGTAAGAGGTTATTTGGGATTTTAGCACATAAGTGCTGAAGGCTTTGAGTGCTTTGACCAATGCATACACTTTTTTCTCCAAAATGTTATATTTGAGCTCATCATATCTGAGAAATTTGTTGACAAATGCCACTGGCTGCTCCTTACTATCCTCATTTTTCTGCAATAACACAACAACAATAGTAGTGGGGGAAGAAAATGAAAATATTTGAAATACCTTTTGATAATTAGGACTTATTAAAACATGAGCTTCTTGGAGTGCTTCTTTTATTCTAGAATATTCTTCTCTTGCTTCTTTAACCCACCTCAGTTCTGCATTTTTCTTCAACATGTTAGTGATATTTCTCACAATCTCAACATAATTTGGTACAAATCTTCTCAGGAAGTTTATTTTTCCCAAAAATATCTGAATATATTTCTTGCTTATGGGTAAAGGAATGGTCTGAATGCCTCCACCCTTGCTGGATCAATCCTTACCCCTTGTTTTGAAACAATGTGACCCAATAATTTACCTTCCTTCAAGGAATTTTTTTTTTTTTTTTGGGATTTAGTGATAGATCATACTTCCTACACTTTTTGAAAGTTCTTTGCAGATGTTCTAGGTGTTCATCATCTAATACTGAAAAAACAGTTACATCATCCAAATATAAAACCACATACTTGTCTCCAACAAACTCTATGTCCATGGCCCTCTGAAAAGTTTCACCTGCATTCATAAGACCAAATGGCATCCTTGCATACATGAAGGTGCCCTAGGGGGTTGTGAAAGCTGTCTTTTTCTGATCTTCCTGATCCACTGGCACTTGATTATATCCAAATAATCCATCAACCATAGACATCCTTTAGGCTCATGTCACCTTCTGTAAGACATAATCCATTTTAGGTAAAGGATAATTATCATTTATATATGCTTTGTTCAAATTCCCGAAGTCCACAAACAATCTTGTCTCTCCATTTTTTTTCCTCACAGGAAACAGATTAGAAACCCAATCTGAATATCTAAGATGGACTATGATTTTTTCTTGCAACAATTTCTTCACTTCCTTTTCAAGTGGAGCTAACAGTAATGGATTAATCTATCTGAGCTTTTGTCTGTGTCGTTTGATTCCTTCTTTCAATGGGATCTTATGTTGAATTATGATTTTATAATACATTTTAAATTCTTAGTATGACCAAGAAAACACATCTGTATACTTTTTAAAGAGATCAATATATATTTCTTTATCATTTTTGGGAACACCTTTGAACAACTTCATCATTTTTGGCTCCAGCTGAGTTCCCAAATTACAATCTTCCATCCCTTCCTCTTGATGTATTTTCTTTGAATTAACAGAAACATCATTTGAATCAAACAATCTCTCAAGAGGAACCAAACCTTTAGGGAGTACATTATCTTTCAATTGAATAATATTTTGATCACCTATTGAATTTTTGAAATGTATTACCTCTGTTTTTTGCTCTATTTCTTCTTCTTCTTTATCTATCTTAGCATTTTCAAAGTTTCCAATCATTGTCAAGAAATTATTTATCTGCTCATCGTCTTCAAACACGTGCCAATGTTTCACATTATCAGGAATAGAGGGTCTTTGTCGAATTTCAATCTCATACCTTAACCTTGGATTCATAAGTGGCTTGAAGGTGCTAGCTACAACTGCTAAAGAAGATGCCAATCTATTCTCCTCCCTCAGAATAAACTGAAGATTTAAGGCATCAAAATAGTTTTCTATTAGATCCCAAAATTCATTCCTATATGATCTTAATCTCAGATGCTTGGTTTGACAACGATTTTTAATCTTTCTTATTATCAATTCAGAGTCACCAAAAATTTAAATACACTGAACTCCCATCTGGTTAGAATATTGAAGGCTAATGATCAAGGCCTCATACTCAGCTACATTGTTTGTTGAATCAAACTATAACTTGAAAGAAAAAGGCATGAGGTTACCTTCTGGCGATATCAGCAAGAATCCAACTCCGACGCCTTCCTTTGGAGTAGGCACCATCAAAGTAGTATTTCAAAATATTTTTTGAGTGCAAATCATTATTTACAACTGCTGAAGAGAGCTTCTTCCCCGTGTCTTCAGCAAATTTCGCATCTTCATGTAGCTTGAAACATGAAAGATCTTCTGTTTCTTGACTATAAATAGGGGAATTTCTTGCATCTTTCTTGGTAGTGGTCTTCACGAACCTTCTTTCTGTGTAAAATATCCTTTCTTCCCCATTAAAAATAGGAATGATAACATAAGTGAAATATAATTTTAGAACACATCCCAAATTTTCTCCCCAAGACCTTGAAAAGAGCATTCCAAACCGGGCCGGAATGTCAACAACAACTACATCATTGACTATACTCTTTGCTGGAATTTGTGCCAAAGAAACTACTACATCTTTAAGTAACCCAACACATTTCACCCTTTTGGAATCAAATGAATATAGATCCCTGTAAGGTTTGGTAATCTTCAAGTTTAGTTCCTTCATAACAAACAATGGCATGAGATTATGGGATGCACCTAAGTCCAGCATACAATTATGGAGAGTAAAATCATGAAGCAACAAAGAAATATAGAATGGTGGAACATAAGGATCTACTTATTCTACATGAGGACCAAAGGTGACCACTGGATTTTCTTCTTGTAAGTTCACAGTGTCACTTATATCTTCAATTTGTGTGAGATTAATAAATTCTGAAATTTATTTCTTGTAGACTGGTATTTTAGCTAATTCTAGAAGAGGTAACTGAATTTTTACCTTATCCAACTCTTTTGTCAAACTGAAAGCATGAGTTTTTTAAACATTCTTTTCAGGTTCTTCTTCACTCTTTCTAGAATTTTCCGCTTGTTCGGGTACAAGAAAAAATCTCTCCAAAATATTAGTATCAATTGATTTGCTCTGGGAAGGTTCACCCTACTGCGCATTTGTTATTTTAACTAAATTTACAGGTTGCTTCCCATTAATGACTTGTTTTATAGGGTCCTTTTGTTGTGGAGTTTCCATTGGAGGAGGAATAGAATCTTGTTGGTTACCTTCATTATTCTGCACTCTAAATCTCTTTCTAGACCTTAAATCATACTTTTTATGTAACTCAACTTGCATGAAATCTGTGAATTTTCTACAGTATTCATCCATTTCATCTTGATCAAAAGATCCTTCAGCTTCAACATATTCTCCCTCGCAATCTTCCTCTTCATCCTCTTCTATTGTGTACATAGTAGATATTTTATGTTCAGCTTCTTTTTGGTCATCTTCTACTGACTCTCCAGGTGTTGCTTCTATATACAATGGTGCTTGAACCTGGTCTTGATCTTTTCTTTCTCTCTGAAAAATTTGCAGGGGTTGTCTTCTGAATTGAGGGTTAAATCATCCTTGGTTTTGTTGTACTTGTCTTTGAGAGTTTTTACTTTCCAATTCCATCTTAACTAGCTTATTTGGCAGATTTTTTATCACCTTTGTCATATCTTCAATTCTTTGATCTTGTGATGATTCTTCTTTTTCTTTCCCCTTCTCTTGGAATGGTTGTTTCCATTTCGCCTTCCCAACTGCATTCATATTAGCTTCAATTTCTAAAGCATGTTTCTGTATTTTCTATAGAGTAGGGGATCTCCTTTTTCTAAGTGTGAAACTAAAATCGAATTCAAAAGCCCCAAAAAAAACCACCTTTTCTCCAAAAGGAGGGGGCTTCATTTCTACAGGAAAAATGTTATACAATTTATTTAATATTTTGATAAAATTTAATATATTCTGATCTGGTTTTCTTTTGATTGCATTGAATTCTGTTAGTAAATATCCATGATTCTTTTTTCACCCTATCTTTGTGTGAATTTATTTTCCAGCTCTTCCAATGTATTAATAGAATCATTTGGCAATCCCTTAAACCACTTTCTAGCCTCTCCATCCAGAGATTGAACAAAAAGACTCATTACAATATCAAGATGTTCTACATTCATATTTTCAACAAAATTACAAAACACAGGCAAGTGTTTTTCTGAAGTTATTTCATCCTCTCCAGTAAAACGTGGGAGTAATTTAAGGTACTATTGAGGCATTGCATTCATTTGTTGTGGAAAGTTAAGTGGAGCATATCTGTTCAACAAAAAGGGTGGTGCTGCCATGTTTGCAGTCGATGTACCTACTACGAAAATGAACGGAGGTGGAGGTAAAAATGGTATGGGAGTGGGTTGATGGACAATGGCAGAGGGTCCAACAACTGGAGTTTGTTGATCTTGAGTAAAAGTAAAAGAAACAGACTCAAAGGAGTGTTCTTCGCACTTAGGTTCTTGAAAATAAATTGGTGTGAAAGGTGAATCCTATTCCAATAAAGGAAGTACTTTAGGGATATCTTCAAACAAAGGATTACTAGAACTACTTCCAGGAGCAGATAGTGTAGGACTAGTTGTTGAGGGGGTTTTGGGTTTCCGAATCCTTTTAGAAACCAATCTTTCAGGGTCTGACAAAGCAGGGACATTCTGCTGTGAGGTATGTGACCTCGTGTGAGGCCTTTTGTGAGCCAGAATTCCGAGAATAACAAACACAGCCAAATATTTTCTCCTCACTAAAAAACTAGAGGAAATAATGTGAAAAAACCAGGGAAAATAAACTTCGTCTCTTCGTCCCCAGCAACAACGCCGGGAAATGTTGTATCTTAAGAGACAATTCCTTGGCTGTGAAAAGGAATCAGTGTGTAAGACATTTTTTAACAATGTGTCACAAAAGTAATTATATTAGGTGGTCTTTGTTCCATCCCTTTGGAAAATAATTCTTTAAAAATCTTAATAATCTGGTATCATGAAAGAATCTACAATGCAATTAACTGTTGATATTTGAATGGAAAAGAAGAACTGTAGAAGAAACTCAAAATGATACGCTTTAACACAAAATCTACCACTTTAAATTTCAGAATGAATTTATGGAGAGAGGGGAAACTCAAAATAATATGTTGTAAACACAAAATCTATTACTTTTAAGTTCTAGGGAGAATTTATGGAGGGAGAAGAGTTGGAGTGAAGGAGCACAAATTAAGGTTATTTAACTCTTACGCATAGATGTAATTAAGATACCGACAACTAATTTACTTCACTTCATTCCAGGAAGAATGGACACAAAATGGCATAGGAAAAATGAATCACCTTCAATAGTTGCAGGAAACTTGATGCTTCTCTCATTAATTCTTCAGAGAAGTAAGTACCTAAGTTTTAGTCTTCTAGAGGTCCAAAACTCGGAACCTCAGTTCTTTCTTTTTGTCTTGCTTAAATACATCAAAAAACAGTTCGTAACTGCTAGAATTTCTTGAACTACTTCGACTACCTAAACTGTTAAAACTACTTATTACATTTCAATTGAGTACATCACTATAGATTCGATCTTAACAAAAACAAAAAAATTAAACTTGAAACATTATTCTTTTTGCTCAATCTGATTTGTTGTTGATGCGTCTCCCTGAAGTGTTGATGTGTCTCCCTGAAAGATCAGACATCCTTGCCTTGCATTTCTTCTGGAGTTCAATATTTGTCTTTTTTGCTTGCTGTCATGTCTTCTCTGTTTCTGATGTGGTATTCAAACAGTTCTGCAATGACGCCTCTTTTCCCGACTTGAGCCAGCTATTGCATTTCCAACAGTGCCATTATGAACTCCTTTTGCCTGACTCTGCCTATGCCTCTGCGTTTCAAACAATGTTATCATGTCCCCTTTTGCCTAACTCTGCCTCTTCTACTCATGCCCGTGACATTCAGCCTTCCATTTATTTACAAGGCACCACCACATACAACGTTGTTCTGCACGGGGTCGGGTGTTACCCAAGTCTACTGCCCGTGTTCACGTTTCTTCATAAAACAAAGCAACTAGAAATAATCCTGGACTTTAAATAAATTTTAATTAACCTTTGAATGGCACCATGTCCACCTTTCCATCGCATTTTGGCATTTTATCATTGATAACTTATTCCTTAGTGCCATTTCTCTTGAGCTTGATATGTGTGATGCGTTATTGGAATACATTAAATCGTAGTTCTGAGCTACATTGCGTCTGCCTTTTCATCACATTTCGGCTATCGGCGTTTATAACATATCCCTTAGCTCCATTCCTCCTGAGCTTGTGATATGCGATTTGCAATAGAGGTTGGGATGACGTGGCAAGTGGAGGTGGGGCCAATAACAAATCGCAATTGGCGATTTGAAACCTTGTCACATTTCGTATTTCGGCATTGATAACTTATTCCTTAGCACCATTCCTCCTAAGCTTTGCGATTTGTGATGTGTGATGTACGAGAGGGTCCCATGGCCAGACTGTAAATACTTTAGATAGAGCTCCGAGCTATATTGCATCCGGCCCTCGTATCGCATTTTGAATTTCAGCGATTCAACCTTGTTCTATTCCTCTTGAGCTTTGCAATTGTGATTTGTGATATGCGGGCGGGATTTCCTCACGTGATTGTGCTTAAGCCTTCAAACACTGCCTTGCACGTATATTTGCATGAATCGACCCTATCCTATGTGAAATGTTCTGAATGCATGAATCTGCCCAACTCTTGAACTTTTCTGCACATGAATAAGACCGACTCGACCTGTCTTCAAATCTCCGCACATAATGTTAATACATCAACATATAAAGAAAAAATTATTTTTTGGTATACAAAAATTTTGCATTTTCTAACATATATGCCCTTTTGGTGTTTTGAGAAATATTTCGAAAGTAAATGAAAATGAGCCACATCAGAGTAAATGGTGGCTTATCACCATTTCCATTACCTCCCCCTCCTGGGGAACCCTCTCCTCTTTGAGGCCTGGAGGTTTGACCCTGCAACCTTGCATTCCTCTCTTCATAGAGGACCTTCACCATATTTTTCATGTCAAAGAAAGCCTTCCTAAAGGTCTTCTTATCCTCTCTCATGTTATCATTTCATCCTTCATGAGACATGCTTACTGAAGCTCTACTACAACTGGAGGTGAATCTTGTGGCAGAGATTGTGGCAACTATTCCCTCCTTCTCCTTGCTCCAACTAGAGAACTGCACCCACAAGCTTTCCTTATCCTCTCTTGCTTCAACCTTGTAAGCATTTAAACACTTGAAAAAAAATAAATCCTCCTTTCACAAGTAAACCTAGTTCTTTGATACCAACTTGATATGAATGGGAAAATTATTGTTTTCTGTGCTAAATTCCAATTCAAAACATAAACAAAGTGCTTGAGGATTATGAGGTAAATTTTAACTTAACCATGAGTTGTTATGTGTTTTTATGTGAATTTATTGAGAAAATTAACATAAACAAAACACTGAAAAACAATATCTAAGAGATATGAACATCACCATAAATACTAACACAACAAAAGATGATGAAGGATTTCACCCCTCCTGGGCTATGTCTCCTTGGTCCAACTTCCAATTCCTTGACCCTCTTCCATTATGCTCAAAATTGTGATTACATGTGTTTACAATGCTTAGATAGCTTTGAAACCTGTTCCAATGAATCAAGAATGCCCAAAAATTCATGTGTAGCCTCTTTCTGCCTCGAATTTGGTCAAAACCTAAATTAGTTATGGCTTCCCAAGTTTTGTCACTAACCGCTCCACAATTTCCACCAAATCTGGCACTGAGCCTACAAATTCACCTCTAATTATGCTAACTGAGTGCCAAATTTCCCAAATTCTCGGCGATTTTGTCGGCACGTTAATTTTTATAATAAGTCCGTTAGGCCGTATTTCAAGCCACATTTTTAATGGCACATTTTATTTTATTTATTAAAAAATGTGTCAGACTGTTAACTTTGGTGAGATCACATGTAGTGGAGGCAGTGACGGTTATGCTGGCGGCTAGCCACCCGGTGGCTTTAATGGTGGTCTCGATGGTGTGTCACATGGTGTGGCATTTATTGTTATGATTTTGGTCTTAAAAATTATGGTTCTACCCATGGTCCTATCCCCAGGTAGTGACCATGGTTGGGGCTAGACCTCGGCCCCTACCCCTAAACGTAAAACCATTAGAATTTATATAAAACCCACAACCAATACGTGTTAAGAAACAACGTTTGACATGATGGTAAAGGCTCTTTGCTAGTTCTTGGAGGTTGCGGGTTCAACCCCCACTACTACTGCTCATACTTTGACCCAAAATTTTGGTGGTCCTCGAGCTTCCATGTGGCGGCCCTTGGCTAGGCTACGTGGCATCATTTCGCTAGGCCACATGGCAGCCTGTGATTGGCCACCATAAACCCAATCAAATCACACAAATTCAACCAAATTAAAATGTACCAATTGGCACTATATAATTCACCAGGGGAAAAAAATCATATGCATAGTCACCCTGCCACGTAGGTATGCCTAGTAAGCTATATGGATTGTTGATTGGTTTGCCTTGCATTTAAAAAAAATAAACTGCCTGTTCGAAAAAGAAGAAAAAATGCGTTTCTCGAAGCATACAGTGTCAGTTTTATGCGACATGAGTTGCAACAGATTTTGAACACCGAGATATACGTGATTGTTAAGGTTCCACACCATTCCGAAAATTTTCATTTTTGAGCAACTGATCAGTTCGAGTCAATTATTTCATGTAGGGTCTATTTCTTAAGCAAGTATTGATTCATCGTTTAAATTACCATCTCTTCACCATTTACCCCCTGCATAAACAAAACCCCCTTCATTCCTTTAACCAATTGAACACAATCATAAGATCAACGATCACATAATGTTTCGAATTAGGATAGGGTAATGATGTTCTTGAGCTTTAGATGTTTAGAGTATAGTTTTTTAGCTTTGTTTCTCCACTACCAACAAGCCTGGATAGTACCTTGACAGAGTCACTTCAAGGACATAAACATTACTCCACTGCCAGTGAACTTGGACAGTACTTAGAAAATTTTCTTTCTTCACCTCTTTGCATAGGAAGTCTTTCTCTTCTTTTGACTTTATTTATTTATTTAAAGTGGAATGTGCATCAACACTTATTTATTTATGGGCAGAAGAGGGATCTTGACATATTGAGAGTAGGATAGGTTGTCCCTTTGGAGAAGCATATATAAGACCTTTGAAATTGGTTTTCTCGTTTAGATTTTCCCTTTGTCCCCTTCTCTACTTGATTGGATTAGATTGAAAACACAAAAACATAAAACCAAGTGCAGGCATCAGGTTTCCAGAATAGACAAGGAGGTCATGGTTCAACACAAGGATTTATTAACACAAGGATCATTATTTTCGTTGGAACATCATCGACCAAAAGATGTAACCTAGACAAGGAAGAAGGAAAAAGAGGTAGCCAAATGTTGCAGTGTCACAAAGTCCTTTTTTATTTTTCCACATTCCCTTTTGCGCCAACAGATCATATTCATGCAAGACCTTACCAATAGAACAGAAAGAAAACACATAATACAAAAAGAAAACAAAACTAAAGAACAAAGCAGAAAATTGCTAATGCAAAACATAATGTGAAATCAACACTAGAAATCACAAGACAAACTACAAGAAAGGAATGTAGAATGGATGTGCTGGTAAACTACAATGCAACTAGACCTAATCCTAACCTAACCATCTAGAAGGTCAGGGTCACGTAAAATGGAATTTCCATTTTAGCCACCATAGTTGTTCCTAATCTGCAATCACAAAGATATGATTGATTAAAACAAATATAAAATAACGTGCAATAGAAAAGATAAAAAATTGAATACCTTGCGCAAAATTTTGAAGGTCTTTCCTGTGGGAAGAAATATGTGTCACAACCACTACTTTCATATAATTCACATTATTACCTCTCCAATGGAAATCATAATCATATAAACCGTGGAAGCTTCTCAGAGATGAGTCTCCATTTCCACCAAACTTCTTAGAAAGCATGAGGATAAATTGCGACTTGTTATTTGGGATGGAGCTTTCCAGTTAAGACAGTTCCAACCATTCAGCAATTGGACCACAAAATTAATGACGATCCTCTTGAAAACCCGAAATATTTGAAAATATGAATTTCCAATTAGAGGCATGTGATTATGATGGAAAATGGATCTGATCATATTCAACAGTCATGTTGAGACTGTGAGGACCTGAAATAACCATCAGCGAAGGCTGAAGTGCCTCACCCGCTCGAAAAAAATATGAACAGTATGATGTTGAACAATTAAGATCGAAAGATGTAAAACAATTTTCATTGTATATAATGGTGGGGCAATTATAAAACGAATGACAGTGATCAAGGATAGAATGATGATCGTATGAGTTGATTAAAGCATCATATTCCCACTTTGCAATAAACAAAGATAAATCAATTTGAATAGTTTCGCAAATGATATGAATAACAGAATCATATTCCTCACGTGATGAATGTGACAAACTAATTCTTTGTAACCAGTAACACAATACACTGGCATCGTAACCATAAAAAGAAGTGAGAAGGAATTGTAGTACAACAAACAAATGAAACTGGTCAATATGCTATGAATGAAGAAGAATTTGATTCACGCGATAACTCGTGCATTCATTATCACTCAAGAGGATTTTAGGTGCAATGAAGGGAAAGATCTACAATATAACATTCACAAGAAGAACCAAGAGTTGATCATTAAGGAATGAATTTAATAATCATGATTCTTTTAGCTGAAGATAGTACTTGGAATGATCAAATTGACAATTCCATGACTCTACGAGAGATTCACATTCCAAACCTGAGTTTTTTGCGAGAGGTTTTCATGAAGATAAATGAATTGAAAAATATTCTTGAATCCAGTTAGAAGTAAAATCTTGGAAATTTGAAATATCACATCCGAGATACAAAAAAAATTTCAATTTTATTTTCATTGAGTTGAACCATGCAAAAAGAAGGATTTCATGGGATAAACTAAATCTAAATTAGTTCGGTGGGCTTACCAGAGTCATAATATCCTGACATAACCATCAACGGAAGTTGAAGTGCCTTAACTCCCTGGCAGGTATGGAAACTTTCCAGGATGGTAAAATCACATTTTGAAGATCGAACCAGATCATCCATGGTTTGAGAATAGCTGCTACCACTGGCTTCAATAAGGCTACTAGTCATCGGATGGTAGCCATATTTGTTATTGATTTTAATAGATTTTCCAACTTCAACAACCAGATTACTTAAGTTGAAAGATTCTTCTGATCGCAAATTCAAATATTAATAAATTAGGGAAATTTCATGAGCAAGATGATTTGAAGAGTTATCTTCATGTGAGAGAAGAGATGATGAGGGCTGGGAATATTACTCAAAGATTTGATTATTTTTATTTGTGTCATGGATAATCTCACCAAGTTGTGCCAATTGAGAGGTTGGCTCATCAGATGAAGAACTTGAAGAACATGGAGTATCTCCGTCGTAAGTACATGCATCAGAGATGGTAGAGCACAAGGATAGTGATATGAAGAGGAAGTTTTGATAAGAACATCTTTTTTGACCGATTCAAATTCTAGATCTAAATTAAAATTTTCATGAGAAACCAAAAGATAAGATGATGAACTTGTGAATTCGTCACCGCATACATCAAAAAAATCATCTTCATCATAATTCTTGTTTCCCAAGGCTACAAATTGATAAAAAAAATTCATTACATTTGATTCATTACTGAGATTAGCGGATTAAAAATCACCCAATAATGGGAGTGCATCATCTTCACATGCACGATTTTGGAAAAAAGAAGAAATATTGAAAGCGTATTCTCCTTCCTTCTCCCTTACCTATGTAATGTGAATTCCTTGTATCTGATCGAAATTTGAACCAACACTGTGAGAATAAAGATAGCGTGGAAAGCTGGATGGTGGAAAATATTTATCACGTGGATCATGGTACAAAGAGTCATAGCTTGTAGGTGATTGGGGATAAAAAAAATTTAAATCAGATTTGAGGCTCAAATTTCAAACAGAAACATCACCTTGTAGAATGGAGGATTTAGTCTTCACCGTAGGCTTCGTTATCCATTATGGAATTTACTCCATTGAATTGGAATCATGAAAAGTAGAAGAAAAATGAGAAGATGGATTAGGAATTCAATTTGCATAAGCTTCAACTATATTATCATCACACAAAGGGACCCTCATCGGAACGGGAAAAGGAGGAGGAAGAAGAACAAAAGGAGTAGTAAACTCCTCCTCTGAAATTATATGTGTCTCATGATTCAAAAGAGTTGGGGGAATATGAAAATCACGGGGTTCAGATTCATCGTGTAAAGATATAAGAACCGAGCGCTTAAACTCTTGTTTCAAGAAATCCCAATTGGTATATTATTTAGGAATTTCATAGAAAAGGTGAAGGAATCGATAAGAAAAATCCTCAACTGATTCACTAGGCTTAATTCTTAAGAGATTGATTCTTTTACAAAAATCTCATTAAACATAACTATCAAAGGCTTGATGAAGTTCCCAGAGGAAACAACAAAGGGAATGAATGGAAGCAAGTGGAAAGGTATGTCAACATCGATTAACATGACCTTCGAGGGTGAGGAAGAAAAGCACACAAGCAAATTTGACATCATCGATTTTGTAAGATTCACAAAATTTAAGAAAATTAGAAAAGTGATCGGCTATGGATTCTCCGTCCCCACCATAAAAATTTAATTGAGACAAGTGGTAGAGAGGCTCATCGGGGATTGAAAATTTATAAATGGAAAAATTAGAGAAACACCCAGGGAGGAATATTTGAGGATGAGCCATTTTAGATAAGCAGTTCAAAATAGATTCTACTGATCCAGATTTATGCAGGAACGCAAGAGAATACACCTATAACCATAAATACAAAGTTGCAATGGAAATAACACTTCATTTCATTAATATCAAAGAAGTGAAATTTTCTTATAGACAGAATGAAAATAAACTAGCTAGGGCACTGGTAGCTTATCTCTGAGAAGAGATGTGGAGTGTAGGTTTTAACCCTGTACATAAATTATCTGCAAATGAATCTTAAAAATAGAAAATAAACAATAGCGAGAGCATAAAACATAAAACATATATACATAGATATTTTCCCTTGGATCCCAAATCGGGATGACCAACTTGATTGTTCATTATATTCCTTTTAGTGTTACAACACATATATATACATGCCGAAGCATACATAAAATCTAATCCATTCCTTGGATTATAACATAACCATAGTTGCCTTGACCGGATCTACAAAATACTAGGGGATGAAAACCATCATGCCCCAAAACCATGTGCAAACCCATGCAAAAAACCATGGGCGGGTCCGCCCACCGAAAAATAAGGGCCAAATTATTTTTTCCTAGGGAACTGCCTTTGACCCCGAACAGGGGGGGCTGCCACCCCCCTACTATGCCGGTGCAACATATAGGGGGTGCTATCACTCCCCCTGTGACCCCCCCTGCACGTGACTAGTCGTGGAAAGAATATAACACATACCCAAGATTCTCCCACTTGTTGTTTTCTTTCTGCAGGGAGCCACAGGAGAGCTTACTCATTAGCCTAGCTCTGCAACACCCATTTTTTCTCTACACCAAGAAAACATCTGAGTGCTCACAGAATTCGTCAATTCTCCGCAACATTCTTCAAGGTGTCCACCTTTACCAACAACACCTTTTTAGCCACAACCATATCTCTCACAAAGTGATATTGAACATCAATGTGCTTTGTATTTAAATGATAAGCAGGGTTATTAGCCAAGAAAATTATACTTTGGCTATCACAGTATATCCTTATAGCTAGCTGCACCAACCCCATACTTGAACACAATCTCTGCAACCAAACTGCTTCTTTTCTTGCATGAGTGGCTTCTATGTATTCTGCCTCTGTAGTTGAAGGAGCCACTACAGACTGTCTTTTACTCATCCAACTGACTGCACCTCCAAATAGGCTAAACACATACCCACTTGTAGATCTTCTTTGGTCCAGATTTCCAGCCCAGTCTGCATCCACAAATGTCCAACACTCTTTCCAATCCTGGTCTTCCCTGGTAGCACAAGCCATAATCACTAGTGCCATGAAAATATCTGAAAAACCGCTTCACTGCTATCCAATGCTCATTCCCTGGGTTTGACATAAACCTGCTCAATACTCCCACTGCATGTGCAATTTCTGGTCTAGTACAGACCATTGCATACATCAGGCTACCCACTACACTTGCATATGGAACACATGACATATCCTCCTCTTCTTCTTATGTCTTGGGACACTGTTCAGCAGACAACTTTGTACCTACAAGAATCGGAACATTCATTGGTTTACTATCCTGCATATTGAATCTCTACAATATAGTCTCGACATACTTCCTCTGGTTTAACCATAGCTTCCTATTTTCCCGATCTCTCTTAATTTCCATGCCCAAAATATAGTTTGTAGCACCAAGATCCTTCATGTCGAATTTGGAGAACAGTTGGGTCTTCAAATCTTGGATAATTTCTTTGTCATTTCCAATCAACAACATATCATCCACATACAAGACCAAATAAATAGCACGGTCACCGATTAATTTAAAATAAACACAGTGATCCTCCTTGCTTCTGGTGAAGCCAAGTCCCCGTATATAGGTATCAAATTTCTGATACCACATCTTTGGTCACTGTTTTAACCCATATAGAGACTTCTTTAACCTGCATACCAGTTATTTCTTCCCCTTCACCATAAAGCCTTCAGGTTGTTTCATGTAGATCTCCTCGTCCAGATCCCCGTGAAGAAATTTTGTCTTCACATCCATCTGTTCTACCTCAAAATCAAATGCAACAGCAACAGATAAAAGTAATCTAATAGAAGTAACTTTGGCAACAGGAGAAAAAAATATCACCAAAATCAATTCCCGGCACCTGGGAATAACCTTTTGCTACCAACCGAGCTTTGTATTTCTCCACCTTGCCTTCTACATTCATCTTCTTCTTAAACACCCATTTTCTCCCAATGGGCTTCCTTCCAGCCGGCAACTCCACCAAATCCCATGCATCGTTTTTGTGCAAGGATGCCATTTCATCAACCATAGCCTCCTTCCAGAGTTTTCCATCCTCTGAATCTACTGCCTCCCTGACAGTTCTGGGTTCATCATCAGTTATAGTTAAGGCAAAACCTGAACAGAAAGCAGATGGACTATACCTTTCTGGTTGCCTTCTTTCCCGAACTGATCTTCTCAAAGATGGAGTTTGTGGCTCTTCATCTTCTAAGTCTTCTTCTGTTGTAGAGTCTGATTCATCCTCCTTTAGCTCAAACTCTATCTTTTCAGGTTCCTTTGATAGGACTTCATGTTTAACAACATCTTTCACTTCTCTAAACACCACATCTCGACTGTACACAACCTTCCTTGTTTCTGGGTTCCAAAGCTTGTAACCCTTTAAACCACCCTTATACCCAATAAAGATGCACCTTTCAGATTTATTATCCAACTTGGTCCTTTTCTCCTTTGGAACATGTACATATGCATCACATCCAAATACCCTTAGATGTGAAAGAGAGGGTTTCTTACGAGTCCATACCTCATGTGGGGTCTTATCCTCCAACACTGATGAAGGTGATCTGTTAACTAAGTAACATGCAGTCTCCACTGCCTCTGCCCAGAATTCTTGTCCTAACCCGGTACCACTGAGCATGCTTCTTGCCTTTTCCATCAGTGTTCTATTCATTCTTTCTGCAACTCCATTTTGCTGAGGTGTGTATGGAGTAGTCTTATGTCGTGCTATACCACACTTCTTACAGAACTCTTCAAATTCCTTCTTGCAGAACTCCCCACCATTATCTGTCCTCAGCGCCTTTATCTTCTTCTCTGTCTGGTTTTCCACCCGAGCCTTAAATTCTTTAAATTTGTCAAAGACTTCAGATTTCTTCCTCAAGAAATATATCCATGTATTCCTTGAGAAGTCATCTATGAATGAAACATAGTACACAGACTTACCTAGTGATGGAACCGACACAGGTCCAAACACATCACTGTGCACAAGCTCTAATATCTTGTTCGCCCTCTTAGCACCAAAAGGAAAACTCACCCGATTCTGCTTCCCATATACACAATGTTCACAGAAATCGAAATCCAGAGAGCTATTAGACATACCTTCTACCATACCATTTCCATGTAGTATCTGAAGGCCCTTCTCTCCAATATGTCCAAGCCTTTGATGCCATAGCATAGTCTTTTCTCCAGAGACCGCTAGGCTTTCCGCTCCACTTTCGAGAACCACAGAACTGTTGCACCCATCAATAGTAGTGCTTCCCTGAAGCTTGTACAGAGTTCCAATCCGAACTCCCCGCATTAATACCAGTGCTCCCCGAACCATCTTACAGGCATCTTTCTCGAACACTGTTTTTACACCTGCATCATCCATCTTGCTTACAGAAATCAGATTTCTGGCCAATGCAGGAATATGCAGAACACCAGGAAGTGTTCTAATCCTTCCACCTTGTAGCTTCAGCTTTACCTTTCCACGTCCGATGATTCTGGCCTTCCTATCATCCCCTAGGAAGACATCACCACCATCATATTTCTCATACTCGCAGAACCACTCCCTATGGGGAGTGAAGTGAAAGGATGCACCTGAGCCAATCAACCATGACTCATGATCTACATGTGTATTTGAAGAAGAAGCCAAATACACATCCCCACCTTCATCCGAGGTGGTTTTTGCCTCTGCAGAAGGAGCTTCATCAGATCCCTTTCCTTTCTCAGGAGCTTTAGATCTGCATTCCTTTTTGTAGTGCCCTTCCTTTCCGCATTTCTAGCACACCTTTACAAACTTTCCAGGAGATTTAGATCTCCCACTCGAAACCTTATTCTTGTTTCTGTTCTGGGACCTTCCTCGTACAGATAAGGCATCTCCATTCTGACCCTCCATATTTCTCCATCTCATTTCCTCCGACAGCAAGGCTGAGACAATGTCATCAAAATTCAAGGTATTTGTATTGCTACCTATTGCAATAACCAGACTATCCCATGAGTCTAGTAGAGAACATAACAAACTGATGCACTTATCTTCATATGAGATTTTAATATCAACATATGACAGCTGACTTACCATAGTATTGAAGGCATTTAGATGCTCTATTACCGAGTCTCCATCCTTCATCCTCAGGTTATACAAATTTTTCCACAGGAAAAATTTATTCACCAGAGAATTAGATTGGTATAGAGTCCCAAGTTTGACCCAAAAATTCTTCGTCATAGCTTCCCCAGATAGATTCAATAATACCAAATCTGAGACACACAACCATATTGTGGTCTTTGCCTTTCGATCCAACTTCTTCCAGTATTCATCTAACATTGTCGTTGGTTTAGTACCTAGATCTACCATGATCCACTTGTCTTTATCCACCAGCAGATCCTCCATCTTGAGCTTCCACAACTCAAACTCTGACCATTAAATTTCTCAATCTCTATCTTTCCACTTCTCGCCATCTTCTTTCACCACAAGAATCGATACCGAAGATCTCCCATTGAACAAGGTCTGCCATAGGCCCGAGCAAAAAACCCTCAGCAGCAAAGGCGTCCCCTTGAAGCCGAAATAGCTTTGATACCAAATGTAGGTTTTAACCCTGTGCAGAAATTATCTGCAAATGAATCTTAAAAACAGAAAATAAACAATAGCGAGAGCATAAAACATAAAACAGATATACACAAAGATTCTCCCCTGGATCCCAAATTGGGACGACCAACTATGCACAGATATTCTCCCCTGGATCCCAAATCGGGATGACCAACTTGATTTTTCATTATATTCCTTTTAGTGTTACAACATAAATATACATGCCAAAACATACATAAACCCCAATCCATTAACCTTGGATTAGAACATAATCGTAGTTCCCTTGACCGGATCTACAAAATACCAAGGGCCGAAAACCATCATGCCCCAAAACCATGTGCAAACCTATACACAAAACCATGGACCAATGGAAAACCTTAAACATCCAAAAACCTAACCCTAGGAGATGAAGCGCCACAACTATGGGCCCCATTTGGGTAAATTGGTGTTTCAACTTCCCGAGGTAGTAGCTTTGGTATACTATCTCCGTTTGACGCACATGATACATCATTAGAAAGATCTATCCTAGGAATACAATTGCTAACTGTTAGAGTCGGTCCTTACACCCCTCCGTCAGAGATCATTTCGCTTTTTGCATATTCATTCTTAGGTGTCTCGCTTGTTCCACTTTGTTGCATTTCACTAGGAGCATGCCACTGACTGACGAGGGGGTCTGGTCGTCATGTGTTTCCTCATGCTTGTACCTGCAGGGCTATTTAAAAAATTCCTCAAAAATTACTGAAGTTCATCGTCATTTCATTCATGGTCATTAAATATCAGTTTCGTTAAAAAAAGTCTTTAGTCCTAGAGTCTAGGGTTTTCGAGTCTTTTGCATATATGTCATAAAGCCCGCAGGCCATGAGGTTGGTTTCGCAAGTTTTGATTTCACATTTTTATCATCAAAAGCATTTCAAGACATTTCTAGTCCAAAAATCTGTTTTGGAACTAGAAATTGTCTTATTTCATTTTTGTAATAATTGTATTTATTTAATTATCAGAAAGCTTCAGTGCAAGCCTATGATCTTTTCCAAAGCCACAGTGCCGCATCCCTGCAAAAGACAACAAGCATTTTCAATCCAAAATTCAGAAAAGCCAAAGGAGAAACATTGTATTAAATAGCCAAATGTCAAAATGCAGAAACATTATGAGAGTGGGTTATCAAACACATTTGAAATCAAATCTGATTGCATGAGATATTTTCTTCATGTATAAAACATGACAAACAAACTCATTTGTAAAAAATCCGCAAGGCAGAGGTCGAAATCGAGTTTTTGAAGGCTGAAGACAATTTGCAGAATTGTTGACAGCGTTTGGAGGTGGGCGCTACCCACTTGAGGTGCGCGCTACCCACTTGGGGTGCGCTACCCACTTGAGCGCCACGGCTTGTGTTAAATTGAACGGGCGCTACCCACTTGAGGGGCGCTACCCACTTGAGCAGGGGCGCTACCCACTTAGCAACAGAGCCCAGAAAATTGTGTTTTGCGCCCAGTTTTGATTCAAATCGACTCCAGCAGCTTGCAAACAGGTTTTAATCATTGCTCAGTAGATTTTTAATATGGTTGTGATGTCATTGATGTTGGGGAAACAAGCCATGCTTGGAGAGAAATATATGAATCCTTCATTCACATGCAAGTTAATTCCGTAAGGGTTTTGAAATTGTATGGACAGTTTTATGAAAAATTTGAAAACCTTTAAATGGTAGATATGTTCACACCCTGGCACGTTGTATATATGATCCTCACGCCCTCAGTTATCATCTTATCACTGCTGTTCATGCCCTTTCATATTTTTGCACAGTCTTATGTTGACTAGTCTATAGCCCTCATCACCATAATATCACCATTGATGTTGTTATCATTCTATTACCACTGTGATAGTCATTTGTGTCACTATGGTTATTGTCATGTTCTCCCTATTCTCCAGTTCATAAACACAGTCCTATACTTGTTTGCTTCTTTGACAAATTTTGCCCATCATTACCAAAAGCTTGCACCATACTTTGCAGTTGGCACTCATTTGTCAAACTCACTTATGATCGAAACAGTGATAGTTTTATGCCATTAAAACAGAGTCATCCTCATTATGATTTTGTTTTCCTGTGATGCTTGGGTACATGGGTGATATCTATTGGGTTTTGAACATACATTAAAACTTTGTTTTCACTGCACCTATATCAGCATCCATATTACAAATATCTTGTTCAAAGCCATGTCAGAGACAGAGTCAGTTTATGAGCAGGAGTCGGATAGTGATTCCACAACAGAGGGTAATGTGCCACGGAGGCCTCACAGAGGTGGCAAAGGTGGTAAACATCTCAGGGAGGAGCCTACTTCTTTGGCTCAATTGCAGGCATGTCCGCTTGCAATGGATTTTTTTCAGGTTCAGTCATGTTTTCGATTTTGTGAAATGATTTCACAAACCCAGCTTCATCGTGAACTAGCTCGCCTATTTGTTCTACATTTACGTAATGGCCATGTAAATCTCGCTGGAGTAGATTTCTTTCTGTCACCAATGACTATTGCTCAGGCCACTGGCATACCAAATTTGGGAGAGGAATGGAACAAACGTCAGCATTTAGAGAAATTCCACTATGAGCCATACATCAAACCTGGGTATATGAGGCACTTGGGCAGAGTTTTCCCTTTCAGATTCCTGAGGGATGAGTTTGCATCGCTGATGAAACTCATCATTCGGTATTTCAGTTGCGAGGGAAGATTCGCGCGTCTCTTTGCGTACCATGTTCGTTTGTTGATGCACTTCACAAGGGTACGTATGATGAACATTCTGTATTTCATGTATCGCAACATAGAGAGGATGATGATTTTTGTATAGAAGAAGAGCCCAGCATAGCAACATAGAAGTATATATCATTACGCTTTGATCAAGATCATAGTGTTACATCAGTTGGCACAGCAGGGCATCGCTTGGGAGGATTTCATCTCCCGTGACTTTTTCACAGCGTCACAGCCACCTCCTGAGGTAGTTCATGATGCGGGAGAGCCTTCACACCAGCTGGGAATTCCTGAGATTGAGCATATCAGCACTCCATTGTTTGTGACATATCAGCGAGGCCACAGGGCCTTATTTGCAGCTTCACGGCGAGTATTATCTCCACCCAGGGTGGAAGGGGTCTTGCCGACTTCATCAGCAGAGCGAGTATTATCTCCACATGATGTGGAAGGGGTCTCGCCTTCTTCTTCAGCACAGGTTCAAATCCAGGACAGGGGAAATAAGCCCATGCATGATGAGGGCCCATCAGGAGGCCGGGACACAGATTTCACAATCATTGATGTTGATGCGAGCTCTCCTAGCTCGAAACTGAGGGAGATCATCTAGGAGCAAAGGACCGAGAATGACACGCTGAAAGATCAATTGCAGAAGGCTCAGTGGGTGATAAAAAATCTGGAGCAGCGCAACAAACAGCTAGAGGATGAGCACACACTTTATGAGCTGCGTCGAATCCGTGAGGATCGACAATTGGCCCAGAAGAGACCAGGTGATATGACACCAGTTGAGCGAGAGACTGAACTCATGCATGTTAACATTCATCTGGAGAAGTTGTTGGAAAAGGCTAACAGAGAGAAAGATATGCTTCGTCACATGAAAGGCCATTATTGCGCTCGCATGCATGTCTGCAAAGCGAGAAGGAAGATTCTGAAGAGGAGGTTGAGCGAAGCACTAAAACGACGGAAAAGGCCTGATCCACTCCGGATTTTGGCCGAGGCTTCGTTGGCTGGGCAAGATACATGATGGACGGTCTTCGCTCCAAATTTGAGCAAATTCGGAGAAAATTTTGTCATTTTGAAATATTTTAGTCTAAAAACAGGTTTTTCAATTAAGCGGGTAGTGCGCCCATATGCTCACTTTTTTTCAGGACACTTGCTGAAGGAAATATTTGCATTTTTGGATTTTTCATGGTAATTTATGCATTTTCAGGCATTTCTGAAGCATTTCATCAGATTCTGGATGGTCAAAAAGCTCAAAAACACCATGAAAACCACCTTGCTGCCACCTTTTGCACCAGCAGGAAGTACTTCTGGGAGAATGCAGTTTTGGAGGGGCAAATGAGCTCCAAATTGAGAAATTCCACTTGGGTCGGATAGCCAACATCCAAGGCTTTCCAACGAGCTATCATGATCTCAATTTGGATACCGGAAAGTGCCTCAAAATCAGGTTGAAAGGCGCGCTACCCACTCAGTTCAGGCGCGCTACCCACTTAAATTTTTGGCTGAATTTTCAACTTCCAGCTCAGAATTTCGGCTAGTTGGGACCAGTTTTGCTTGTGGATGAAATTTTTGGGTTTTCATGATGTAAATTGGTGGTTGACATGTAACTTTGGCTCATTTTTACCTATTCTAGAAGATTCACTCTCAAAAAAGTGAAAATCATGTAAATGAATCAGTTTCCACTCTTTTAGAGGCAAGTTGTTAGCTGCCTAGATTCTAGCTCCTTGTTTAGAATTAGTTGGAACTGATCCTAGAAGGAGGAATTCTACCCCTAGAGGCATGGGAAGGGGTTAGGATGCTCTATATGATGTAATTTCTCAATCATTTTCAGAGGTTGGAGAGGTTGGACTCTTGGGAAACTTTGGCACACATTGTACATATTTTTCATATTTTGGCTAAGGAAAGATCAGAGGTTTTGCGGCACCTGTTGGGATTCTTGTGGCTTTCTGTTCTTAATGGTGTTTTCTCTCAGTTTATTGTAAGTTCCTTCATGTTTAATGTATTCCATTTCTCACTTATGCTTCTTAAATTAAATGAATGAGTAGATGAGGTTGAATCCATTGTTCACAGTGCTCTGCCTTTGAATTCATTTAATTTTACATGTTTTCGCCTGTTTGAGAAGGATCCATGTTCATCCTTGCCCTTTTTAGCTCCCTTTCATTCTGATCCATCCATATATCCAATCAAAAGCATTAAGACTATTTCCTACCTCGCCCCAACTCAAAATCTGCAAAGGTCTGACCTTATCCCCGGACCCAAAATTGTTTTTTCCCATTTCTCCAACGAAAACCTAAAAAATCAAAATCAAACATTCCTATCTCTTTACTAGCCTAAAATCAGTATTCATTTTTCATTATAAGTCATCTCAGCCCCTTTGAAGATCCTTTGCCGAGATAGACTCGGAGAGAGCCCTCTCCTGTCCTCGTAGGGCTAGCTACGAAGCTGAGCGTGGTTTGATGTAGCCTTGAGTTTTACCTTATTTCAGCCTAGGGTAAATTTGAGCTCTAACATAGTGGCGACCATACTGGGGAATACAAAATCTCAATGGTTTGCTTGTTGATGTGTTTGTATCATAAGTCTTAGACGGAGTTTGAAGTCACGCCAGGTAGCTTTCGAAACGCTTTTGCTATGCATCAGCGAAGTAGATAAACGCTGCTTCAGTCGATCTCCGGTAAGCTTGTGAATGCAACACTTGATTTGCAAATTACCCAGTATACTTGTTCGTTATATACCTTTGGATGATTGAGTCTAGAAGTCGAAAGGCTGAAGATAATTGATTGTGTTCCTTGAAATTTATCCCGAGAAGATTAATACACTGGCTTCAAGAAGGAATACTAGGTCAAATCCTGACCCTGATCCACCAACAATATTTGAAAATCCAAATCTGATTCCTAGGATCCTTAGAAGACAAGGAAGTCAAGAAAGTTCTGAAAGAGAAAGTCAAGTGAGTTTTGGAAGTTCCAGATTGCTTTCTAGATCTGCATCCTGTCCTGTGAAAATTATATATGTTGATGAAATTCCTTTTGATGCACGATTTGAAACATCCTTATTCGTAAATTTTTCTGAAACTGAATTGTCAAGATTAGTTCCGGATCCATTGTTTGCTGAAGATTTGCAATACAGATTTGTTTCATATCACTTGGATAGACAGTTGCAAAATTCCGTTGTGGCTACCAACACTCCCGAATTCACTGAATCTGCTTCACAAACTCTTGGACCATCTGAATTTGCATCTAGTTCATGGATTCCCACTGAACCTTCCTTTATTCCTACCATTCCCGTTCAGCCTGAGATTTCTGATCAGCAATCAACTGTAATTTCTCCTCCGTCTCCACCGCATACACCTCGTTCACTTACTGCTCCCAGTCCTCCTGTTTCTCCTAGACAGCAGATTATCAATCCGCCAAGAGTCATGGCAGCCAGATTTGCACCTCTTGTTTTGCCAGCCAATTTAGATGCTATGCCTACTGATTACCAGAGCAAGATTCCCATATTTGATGGTACACCACAGAGTATATCAGCTCAGCAGCATATTGTCTGGATGACAGACTTTTTGGACCTGCATGAAATTGATGCAGAAAATGTTTCAATGAGATTGTTTGCCCAGAATTTTGGAGGAGAGGTTCGTAAATGGTTCAAAGCTTTACCGGCCAGAAGTATCAATACATTGCAAGACCTTCAGACACATTTTTTAGATCGGTGGGAGATGAAAAAAGATCCGCTGCAGATTACTTCAGAGTACACAAACATCAAACGTAATCCTGGTGAGTCTGTTCAGGATTATATTATCAGATTCAATACAGTGTATAATGCAATTCCAGATGACTTAAGACCGTCTAAGAAGTCAGCTCTTCTTAAATTCCCGGATGGTTTTGATCCGGAGATGGCTTATTCGCTACGTGACAGAGATCCGCCTACCTTAGAAGATATGCAGAAGATTGCCGTTAGTGTTGAGGAAAATCTGAACAATAAGAGAGCACGGTTGAAAGCAGAGAAAAGAGTGACTATAAAAGAAGAGCCTTCCACATCTACATTCGAACAACACTTGCTTCGTGAGATGGAAAAAATGTTCAAAAGAATGACACTTGACAAACCAGAAACGCAGATTCGGAATCCAAACTATCGTGGCCAGCAGCAGCCACAGTTCAGAATAAAGCAGCGTGAACAAAGACCACAAGAGCCAGTAGCTCAACAGCAGATCAAGACACCTCTTTTGCAGAATTTTGTGAGTCAAGATTCAGACGATGATGATGATGTAGCAGGTGAGAAAAATCATTTCTTCACTCCCGACGATTTGCCTATTTATATTACTGAGGATGAAGAATATGGAGAAAGTTCAACTGCACAGAAAGATGAAGACTTCATTTTAGCAAATGATGCGGAGTTAGAGGAAGAGTCACATGATTACCAAAGAGGATATTTGAATGCTTTGTCCACTCAACAGAAGAAATACTCATTGAGAAACCGAGATGTGCCCATAAATCCAATTTAGAAACGAAAAGAAGCTTCAGCACCAAAGGCAGATTCACCGATACCACAGAAGAAAGGAAAATAGACAATTGATCCCGCAGCTAGTAAAGTATCATCAGCAGAAAAGGTAAATCAGCCAAACATAGTGAAAGACAAGGCTGAAAAGAAGGAAGTTCTGGTCAAAGAGGTAGAGAAAGTTTCAGCATTTAGTTTGGAAAATGAAATTTCCAAATTAAAAATATCTATTCCCTTGACAGAGATCATGAAGAACAGCAGCTACCACGGTCAAGTCTCCAAAATTCTGAACTTTGATCCAATGTTCGATACGGTAAATGTTGAGGATGATCAGCCAGAATTGATTTTCGGGCCTGCATTATATGGTGAGTCCCCTGACAGTGATGTTCCTCCCTTTTATATCAGTTTGAGGCTGCATGAATATGTTTTTCACAATGCCATGTTCGATTCGGGCGCTTCGCATAATTTGATGCCGAAGGAAATCATGGAAAAGTTGGGACTAGACATTACACGAAAATATCATGATTTGTATTCATTTTATTCCAGTCGTGTGAGGTGTATAGGACTCATCAAAGATTTGGTTGTAAGCTTAGATCAAATTCCAGCAAAGAATGTCTTAATGGACGTGGTGGTGGCCGACATTCCTCCGCGATTTGGTATGCTCCTTTCAAGATCTTGGGGGGCAAAGTTGAAAGGTACACTTCAGTTAGATTTCTCTTATGCTACAATTCCAGTCTTCGGTCAAATGAGAAAGTTATACCGAGAGCAGAAGATGAAATACATGATAACTAGCAAGGAGAAGCCTATCAATCATCCTGTAAATTATGTACATACCGACTTAGAATCATTTGTTTTATTGGCTGATAGTTTTAATGATATAGATAGTCAATTAGTTCAGGCAGAAGATATACCAAAAATCACTGAGAATTTTAGAGAATTTTTGCAAAAAGAAAAAAGAGAAAAACAAGCTACTGTGGAGCAATTAGCTAAAGAAAATGGGCAGCAAACAGAAAAAACAGAGCTAATGCAATTTCAGCATTTAGAGGACGATGAAGATGGTCTTTGGACCATGGATTTTGATGGCGCAGTGGGCAGTGACGGTGCTGGAATTGGTGTTTGGATTCGTAGTCCATTTTCCGCTCCAGATAAGGTTCCAAGCAATGTTAGAGTGTGTTCCTACAAGCTTGCATTTGACTGTTCTAATAATGAAGCGGAATATGAGGCTCTAATTGCTGGCCTTAAGATTCTTAAGAAGCTGAAAGCAAAAAGAATTGCAGTGTATGGTGATTCAGAATTGGTAATAAAGCAGGTTAAAGGTGAGTTTCAGGCCAAGCATCCTCGCATGAGGGCTTACCGTAATGCAGTTTTAGACATTCTGAAATTATTTTCTGATCATACCTTGACATGTGTGCCTCGTATACAAAATGGTGTTGCTGATGGTCTTGCTAAGGCAGCAAGAAATCTTAAAATTCCAATTAATTCCAGCAACAGGTATGCTTTTGATGACTATTTCAGTGGCTTTTTAATAGAATTTGTGAACCTTTTTGTATCATGAATTTGGAAAGTAATAAGGAACCATAACAAAACATGTGAGAATTGATATGCAAGACTTAGCCACTGATAATGGTTATTTTCTGTACAGGAAAAGGAGAAAACGAGGAATTTCCGTTCCAAAGGAAAGGACAAAGTCGAGATAACTGCTGTCCCTCTGAACGAGAACCGAATGCAAACAAGGCTAAATAGATTACAGCAAATCGGCTCGGAAAAGAAGGAGAAGACACCAGCTCGGCGCCAAAGAAAGGAAAGGATGAAGAATTAACAGTTTGGCGAATCCCTCAGGATCTTCGATCCTGAGGGATCGCTGCTTTATTTATCATGTTACTTGGACATCTCCGCCATCACCTTTATATAAAGGGACAACACTGTTAGCTTGATAGATAGGATACGCTTTTATGTAATTTTCTGTAAAACATCAACTTTGATTATTGAGTCTCGTTGAGAACTGGTTCAATGTATTTTTGACCGATGCATTAATAAAAGCTTGGTGATTATTTCATCTCTGCGTCTGGATTAACTTAAAGCGGTGTATCCTTGGAGGCTAAGGGCCCGGCCCCGAAGGACACTTGCTTCTGTACCATTACGACTTGACTTTTGTGTGGTTTGTTTATCATTGTTATTTGGTAATTTGATATGCTTTATAAGTTCATATTACATGCTTTGTTAAAGATTGAATCATTGAGGTTTTTTACAGATAGAATCGTGTGTTGACTCCGCATCAAGTTATTAATCCTTTCAAGAGTTAATTGCATGTTCTTACTGTTTTGTTACAGAGCTGTTATACTAAACGTTCGTGTTGTGCGCGTTTCTGATTTATCAGTACTGTTCCATAATTCATTAATAGTTATTGCTGTTCCATTAGTGTGATTTGTGTGAATTGCTTTTAGAGTGAAAGAATGTTATTTGATTGCAAAGAATGCATTTGAGTTAATAGATTAAGTTTGGTTACAACCTGCGGGACTTAGTTATTCAATTGCTGTTCCATTTTAGACTTGCTGTTCTATTTCAGAATTGTTGTTCAATCCTTTATTTGCTTTGCTATTCCAT